>CABHPH010140814.1:32633-45151 GCA_902168325.1 Peromyscus nudipes | reverse complement strand
TCTGTGTGTGTGTGTGTGTGTGTGTGTGTGTGTGTGTGTGTGTGTGTGTGTGTGTTTTCATACAGTAGCCAGGAGGGCTTAGATTCAGTATGTAGCTTAGGCTGATATGGATGAACTCTTGGAAATCTCAGCTCAGCCTTCCAAGTGCTGGGATAACAAGTCCTTGGTTACTTTTTAAAATTTTAACTAACAATTTTAAATAGATATTTATGTCTATGGCTAATAATATTAGAAGATTTAAATGATAGGGAGTAAGGCTTAAATCATTTAAATAATTTAAGGGAGTCAAACTGGCTGTATTTACAACTTTATAGAGGAATTTTTTATGTATGTTTCAACAACACTGATTGACATTGAGAATTTAAGCCATATTGATGACCTGCTTATGGTCACCATTAGAAACTAGTCCATTTTGTCACTATGGGACAGACACAGCAGTGCTCATTCAGCTGAGGAAACAGCATTAAGAAGGAATCTTCTTTAAAAACTGTTTTTTGAATTCTTTGAGAATTTTATCCATATAATGTATTTTGATCATATTCCTCCTACTTCTTCCATATCCACTCTCTCCCAACTTCATGTATGTATGTGTTTTATATCTCACTGAATCCAGTTTGTGCTGTCCATATACTCATGGGTGTGGAGCCTTCCAAAGGAGCAGAGTTGATCTGCCAGGGACCAAACCCTTAAAGAAAACTGACATTCCCTCCTTCAGAATGCATCAACTCTCAATGGCTCCTCAGCTAGTGTTAGGGGCTTGTAAGCCCCACACTTCTAAGCTGAACTTTTGACTGGCCTGATCTTGTACAAGTCTTATGCAGGCAACTACATCTGAGTTCATGAGGGCCAGTGGTCCTGTCATGCCCAGAAGACTTTGTTTCACTTTGATCGCCCCAATGTCTGATTCTTACACTCTGACTCTCTTCTGTGATGGTTCCTGAGCCTTTTGGAGAGAGGTTGTAATAGGTGGCCATTAGATATGATTTGTGGTGAGGAATTCACAGACATTTATTCTCTGTGCTTTGGCCAGTTGTGAGGAACTTCTCTGATGAGGTTTGAGAGCTGTGCTAATCTATGGGCATAGAAATATGGATTTAGAGTGTAGTTTGATACCATGCCCCTTGAGAAAAATAGCAGTAGTAGTAGTTTTACCCATCGGGCTTGTGAACTCCCCAATCATGGGTCTTGGGCCAGATTCACAGTATTTGGTCTCTCCTTGTGGAACAGGTCTTAAATCCAATCAGAAAGTAGTTGGTTACCACTATAATATTTGTGGCATTGTTCTACCCATGAACATATCTTGCTGTACTGGATATTAGTGTAGCTCACAGGGTTTACAGCTAGGTAAGACTGTTATTAACTTTTTCCTACCATCACCCTGCATCATACCTTTAGTACCATAAAGGCTAGACATCACAGAGGAAGCTTCCTGGTCAGTACCAGCTTGATTTCTTCTTGACCAAACTTGTTAGGTTTTCCTGAGCTCTCTTTTGACTAGATTTCCTCTTTGGGTGTTGTCTTCAGCCTGGCAAGTCAAAGTTTAACAAGAATTCTATAATGTTAATTTAGAGAAGAACCTCCTTCTTGGGAGTCTAATCACCTTCTATACCTGATCAAGGTCTTCATCTTCCACCCCAAAATCTACATATTTAGTCTATGTCTTAGTTAGGGTTTCTATTGTGTGAAGCGACACTGATCATGGCAACTCTTACAAATGAAAACATTTAATTGGGGCTAGCTTACAGTTCAGAGATTTAGTCCATTATGGTCATGGTGGGAAACATGCTGGCATGCAGGCAGACATGGTACTGGAGAAGGAGCCAAGAGTTCTACGTCTGGATCAGCAGGAGCAAGAAGAGAGAGTGAGCCACTGGGCCTGGTTTGAGCTTCTGAAACCTCAAAGCCCACCCCCCAGTGACACACCTCCTCCAACAAGTCCACTTCTCCTAATAGTGATACTCCCTATGAGCCAGTGGGGGCCACTTTCATTCACACCACTACAGTCTACCATCAACAAGAATTCTAGCAAGTCAGCGTAGCAGTACTACAACAGACAACCAATCTTGATGTTTTCTTGTCTTTGTCACTTTCTATCCTATCTCTCTGCGTATTGTGTATAAATTTTGTTGTCTTTAGAGTTGAACTTGATCTATCAGTAGTCCTGACTCCTTTGCAGTTGTCCTAACTAAAGTGCTCACAGTTCCTATTGTGTCACAAGGTTCTCTACTTAACCTTCCAAAATAAAGGTCAGTGGATAGGAAAACCACCAGGTGGTTGTCCATACAGGATTGTGTCCTTCGAGAAAGGAATATATTTATGACATATTTGTCAATATTGTTCAAATAAGTTCAAACTATGTTTAAAATGGCATTACTTCTAATAACTTGATGTGAAACAGTAAGTTTGGAAGACTGAGAGCTAGCAGCAAGATAGTATGCCTGGGGCCTATTCCAAAAGGGAGAGTAGTCAAGGGTAAGGCAAGTAGATATTGACATGTCTGATTTCTGTGGATAATGTGTAGGATTTCAAATTCTAATAGAAGGAATCAGTCCTAGAGAAATTACTTTAAAAATAAGTATTATTGAGCACCAATATATATATGGTTGTGGTGTCCAAGAACTGCAAGAAAAACAAGGAAAGGCTGTATTTAATGCCTAAATTTTTTAGCATAGCCCCAAAATAGAGAACACAGAAAATGAATGAAAACATAAGCCGACTGGAATCATCAATTGGAATCCATACAGATGCATGGTAAAGACAGCAAGGGTTTCTATTTTTAAAAAGGGAGTTAGGTTTGCAAAACATGCAAAAAGGAGTTAATGTTTCTTTGTGATAGAAATAAACAACCCACTCTGCCAAGAGGAAGACAAATAAGAATTAATGTCAGAACCCAGGCTTAATTCTCAAATAAAAAAAAAAAAACCTGAATTTTAATGTTCATGAAAAACATGTGTCCTGCACTGTGGAAGCTGGGACAGTTACTGGTTTATTCATAATTTTATGTCTCTGGTACCAGACACCATGTGGGGAAAGCAGCCAAGGGCCAAGCAAAGGGTGCCAGAATTCTGCATGCAGTTAGATGGCAAGCTGTGGAGGCCTCCTTCCTCCCAGTTCACACGTATATAAATAACCCCTCCCACCTTCCAGACAGGAACTGAATGAATATAGAGGAAGGAAACTAATTGGATCCATCTGTGGCTGGGAAGACAGAATTTTCAATAAATGTTCCCTCAAGAAAGCATTTTAAAATGCTCTTTTGACCATTTTCAAAAGGCACAGGCTTTAGATGCCTATGGTTAAAGTGACCTCTCATTTTATAATCCATCAGTTCTCCTGTGGCGTTTTGTGTTAATACACTTACTGCCCTGGGGCCTGCCCGGTATGGTGGCATATGTCTGGAATATAAGCACTAGGAAAGCTGATAAGGACTGTAAATTTGATACTTGAGCATTAAGTGTGTGTGTGTGTGTGTGTGTGTGTGTGTGTGTGTGTTTAATCTTTGGATATTTCCCTAAAGTTCAGTTCAAATAACAAGTAAAACCAAACATCCCTTTCTCTTAAACTTTCCTTTGCACTCCTCTCTAGCAACATAAAGCATGCATGTGTGTATGCATGCTCACACACACACTAATTTTCTTTCCCTTTGTGAAATCATAGAAACCACTATGTAATTCCTTAGAGGTCCCTTACACCCACTTTAGTTTTAAGAACAAGGTCTAATGTAGTTCACACTGGCCTCAAACTCACTACATAGCAAAGGATAGCCTCAGACTCCTGATGACCCTGCTTATGTCTCCTGAGTGCTGAGATTACTGGTGTGAACCATCGTGACTGACTCTTTAGAAGTTTTAGATCATCTTTTAGTTAAGCTTGAGACAGAAAGGAACAGAGAAGTATTGTTATAATTTAATATTGTTATTATACACTGTTTTATTTTTATATATGCTCCTATAACATTGAAAGAATTGATGTAGGGCACCTGGAGTACATTTTGCCCAAGGTAGGACAGAAGAGTGAAGTGTCAGTGATCTGGAATCCTGGATACCACTGTCCATCTCAATCTACTTAAATCAAGCCATCCAGCAGCCCTTCTGATCCTATATCTCAACATAATTCGATGACTAGCAGAAAAAATGATTTGGTACCAAAGTTAGAACCAGAGGTTAAATTATCAGCTCTCCCTCTGTATTTCTATCATGCCTCACACTTTATATTACTATTGTTTTTACAGCTTTAGCCAATTAGGCTACCTACTGCTTAGAACTTCACTTCTGTGCTTAGAACTCTCTCTGCTTAGAACTCTAATTTCTTTCCTACAGTGCCCATACTGTGGGGTGCAAGTGTGAAATCTGCCCAAGGTCAGGGAGGTGTCTAGGGCATAGCTAGGTCCAACACTCAAGGTCTGAGACCAGAAAGCAAGGCCACTGTAAAACAGCCACTCTTCAGCCTGGTCATGAGTCAGCTGAAGTCCTCAGCGTGTGAGTTTAGCTATGAAGTGGTCACATGGGTAGCTGGCAAGGCTCTGGGGAGGGGAAAGAGGCAGAAGGTCAACACCAGTGAGGGGAAGGCAGTAGGTGGTACTGAAACACTCCTTCTTCAACTATCATTTGCAGAATGCCTGGGGTGATTCTCTGCTCCAGACCAGAGGTTCTCACAGGGAAGAGCCTCTGGATTCTTTTCTGTGGCTTCACACTCTCCCTTCCTTTGTTCCCTCACAGCATTGTAATTACTGATATCATAATTAATGGTAAGCCTTTCAATGTAGCATCTGTGTTTTATTAACTCTTGTGTCCCAAGGCTTAACTAACAGATAGTTGTTATTCAACAAGCATTGTGTTTAACTGGAGGAATACGTAATTTCTAGCATAATGCCTGTAAGTGCTTAGAAAAGGTAAAAGATCATTAAACATTTTTTTAAAGGGGAGCCCCAAATCTACTATGAAGGTTTTGAAACATAGTTATCTGTTATCTTAGCAGAATATCCATTCTTGTGAAAAAACTATCCATGTGTATTTGAGCAGGGGCTAGACAATACTAGGTTCATAAATGGATTAAGGTTGTCTTGAGCAACCCTGCCTCAGCAATCAGCTGGTCCCTGGGAAAACACAATGTGGCTAGTGATGTCAGCTGTGGGGCCTTTCTATTTTTCTAACCCAGTGCTGGAGAGCAAGGGCGTGTTTGCAAATATTTGGCAGTGACTTGACCAGAGGGCATATGTGTAAGACCGAAGATTAAAAACATCATTCTATTAGGGCAAAAGATGATTGTCACTTGCTCTTCTGACCATGAGTTTGTAGAATAAGCAATCGCTGACATCATTTGGTCTTGGGAGGTTCTCCTGGACTATTCAACATATTTTTCTATATTTATCCCTCTTAATGGCCCCAGTAGGTGGGCAGTATTTTTATTCTAGTTTACAGTGAAGTAAATAAACTTGGTAAAAAGGTGAAGTGATTGCCCAAAGTCTCCTAGACAATGATGGAGGTGGGATTTCAATCCAGACAGCTTGAGGGTACTGATCAGTCCCTACAGCTGCCTTGCTACACATTGGAATTGTACCGATTGATTCAAATGCCCGCCAGGAAACCACACAGTACAGACCATGATCTTCCCAAATGTGGGGTCAGTGCTAAGGATGAAGAGAGGCAGAAGCTGGCCTTACAGCATTTAGAGGCTGTGTCATCTAGTCTGTCCTTAAATCCTTTTATGCCTTCCCAAAAGCTGTGTTCGCATTACGCTTCCATTCATTCTTGGGTCCTACTGAAGATGTGCATTCCCTTTGCAAAGGCTCCTTATGCAGTTTCTCTGCTGCTGTGTTCCCATTGATGCTTTCTTCTAGAGGGCAGGACTGTGTCCTTACCAGTTTTTACATCCCTTGACATCTAGCACTATGCCTAGTACAGAAAAAAGTCTTAAATAGTGGAACAAACCATATATACATATATACATATATATATACATATATATATAATAACCACGCAAAACACTGACTGCTGCATCACAATCGGTGTTTATCATTCTCATTGTTTTTGGAGTGGGAAACATTTGAATATTCCTTATGTTAATATTTTAGAGTTCTTTTAAGACTGTATATCTTGGTCTGGCATGGACCTCCTGGATGCATGCAAACCTCTGATCACAGCACTTGGGAAGCAGAGGCAGGCAGATCTCTGAATTCAAGGATAGCTTGGTCTACATAGGGAGACCTTATTTCAAAAAAAAAGTAAAAAAGGGAAGAAAGAAAAAGAATGTATTGCCTTATATAAATATATTAACTTTCTTCTTTTATAGACACTATTTATGAATAGGGATTTTAAATATTTTTTTATCAGCAGCTTTATGAAATCCTGAGTGAAGCTTTGCTAGCAAATGAGGAGAGAGGAGGTGGGGGAAGGAGGGGAGAGAAAGAAGGGAAGTTGTAGTAGAGTGAGAGATTGTTGGTAACACCTCTCCTTCAATTGATCTGGAAATGGAACTGTGCTAATAAGGTGAGAGAGAGGGAGCGAGGTGCAAATGGAGTGGTGATAATGGGGAAGGTGAGAAGGAGGTGGGAAGGCAGGGCATTCACACCAATATTCACACTCATCTCTTCACACCCCAGTACAGGAGATGGCATAGCACAACCTGTGCTAATGAGCCCTGCTCTGCCTTCGGCTTCCAACTCCTCTGCTGGAAGCTCCTTTCAATTTCTAATAACTCTTAGGAGATGCTTTCTGCAAATCATATCCAGCTAAGCTGGGTGCAATTAGAAGCAGAATGGATGTTCACCCCAGGTTTCCCTTGAAATAGTTCTGCTTTGCAATGTCTGTTCTACTCATCCTTCTAAGTGCATGCAGACTTGTCAGCCATGTGCCTTGCTTTGGGTTGGAAAATACAAATTGATGTCAGAAGTAGGGTGAGGAGTGACTACAAAATACTGAATCTACTAGCCCTTTGTGGCAGATCACGTTGCTCTCTTGCCTAATGATCTTCGCTGACTAATCTGGTCCAGGAGGAAATCTCTATACTTTGTCATCAGCCACAAGGCTCTGTGGGCTCTGAAAACTTCATCCTCTACACTGGAATCCTGCCTTCCAATGATACTATCCTGCTTTCTCTTCTGTGGACACTCTAGACTTGTTTCTGACTCTCTCAGCCCTCACTATAAAATGCTCTACTTGAAGCTCTCCATGATAAGCTTCTCATGGCTCTGACTTCCATTCAAATTCCTTAGGATGCCTTCCCTTGTCCTTTTCTTCTTCTTAAACTAGCATTATCCTAGATGCAGTCCCTCTAATACCACCTTTGAGATGCTTAAAAGAATGTCATTATCTTATTCAAGTGTTTAGTTGTAGATTGCATTTTCGGCACCAGAATATAAGTTACAGAAGGGCAAGGTCCATGTCTATCCAGCTCCCAAAATATAGTTTGATGCAGGACACATAAGGACCTAATAAAGAGAAGGCATCTGTCTTTGCTGCTGGGGCTAATACAGCAAATTACCATACCACTTCCTGGTTCATAGAGAGTTGGCTCCCAACTGTAACCCTTGCATAGCAGAATGTTCAAGGGAGCTCTGAAGAACGTTTCTGACAAGGACACTTACCTCCCATTCACAGTGACTCTGCCCTCATGGCTTAATCAGCTATGGAAATCCCCCATCTGCATACCATCACAATGAGCATTGGGTTTGAACTTATGAATGGGTGTGGGTATGACACTAGTTAAATAAAGGTGAGTCTTATCTCCTGTGGTAATCACACACAGTACAGATACACAATAAGCCTAGGCAGTCATGAGGCAATTGTAGCTCAGCATGAGAATGTTACTACTAAGCTCTCATTTATTTTCATATCTTTTCTTCCCCATTCTCCATTTTTTATTCATATTTTTAGTCCTTCAACCTTCAAACTGATTAATATTACTTCAGAGAAACACTTCTCTACTCTTACATAGTTTTTATATGAACTCATATAATTCAAAGATTATGTATAAGTAGCCTCTTTTTTTCCATGTTTATTTATTTACTCACTTACTTAGAATAGGATAAGCACACAAAGACAATATTCTCAAATGGAAAGACATTTGTACATTTCCACAGCACTCAGGCTGAGTGCTGGCAGAAAGCATGTTTGCAGTATCACCTTCTGAGGCTTACTTTTGCCCAAGTCAGGCTTGTTTTTCAGTATGTATCATTTTTCACACATACTATGAGCAAAGTACTTCATGCAATTTTTCCTTGAAAGACTGTGATTAGCTTCCTGCATTCATTCAAACTCTAAGATCTCCTCTAAGTCTGGAACGAACGCATAGGCACATCTAAGGCAGCTTGTCCTATTTTTTGTTTTTAGTGAAATGAAATGTTTGGTAGTTTGCGTGGTGTTACTAAATCATTTATTCATTCACTTATTTATTTACTTTACGTTTTGAGAAAGGAATTGAACATGGAAGCTAGTTTTTCTGCTTCCTGATATTTTTTTTCACTTGAAATTTATCAAAAATCCTGTGTTCTCTATACCAAGAATGATGTTACAGACACAAAGTCTAACAAGCTATCTTTTCTTCATAGCCTAAAGATCTTTATAGTGTGAACCCATCAATATGTGCCCAAGACTGAGACATAGACATGTATAGGGAGCTACAGGAGTGCAAACACAGCTTCCCTCGGACATGTAAGTGTAACCTTTATACTGGCAGTAAGTTACCTATTTCAAATCTAGAAAGTAACACACACACACACACACACACACACACATATGGCAATTAATAAATATTTGATAAGTGATTGAATCTAAACTAGATCACACTGTCAAGTAAGATTTTCTGGAAGGAAAAATTGTGAGGAATTCTACTTGAGAGAGAATGATAGTGAAGGACAAATGGCCTGACATTTCCTAAGCCCTAACCCTAACCCTGAGAGTCCCAAAGCTGAAGGGATCTTCAGGCTATTGCAAGTCATATATGACGTGGGAACATCCATGAGTGTAACTTGGGGTTAAATCGATCTATTTATATATTTTAGCAATCAGAATTCTGTATGTTTTAGATCTAAGCCTACTTCTCTAAGGCATTTCAAAGATCATTTCTTGCCAGGCGGTGGTAGCACACGTCTTTAATCCCACACATGCGAGGCAGAGCCAGGTGGATCTCTGTGAGTTTGAGGCCAGCCTGGTCTGCAGAGCGAGATCCAGGACAGGCTCCAAAGCTACACGGAGAAACCCTATCTTGAAAAACCAAAAAAAAAAAAAAAAAAGAAAAGAAAAGAAAAAAAATTTGCATACATTAAAAAAATCTTTTTTTTTTTTTTTAGATCTTTTCATTATCTCCTAAGCTTTAAAGCTTCGGACACCTCTGAACCTCAGAAACTGCCACTTGTGCCTTAACTGATGAGGCTATCTGCACGTAGGTTTCTGCTGGAGGATGTTGTTGGGCAGGATATAGAGTCCTTGCTGGAGATAGCATGGAGGTTGCCCATAGGGGATGTTAGTTTGCTTTGTGCATTTAAACGACGTACATGGAACAGCTAAAGCGAAAGTAGCTATACAATACCCATAGCCAGACACCAGTCCAGGCTCCATGAAAGTAGAGCCCTTATCCATGTTGTCCACCATTGGATGGTGAGTGCCTAACAGTGCTTGGCACAGTGGCTTATCTAACGTTGAGAGTCAATAACCTACTGCTAGTCACTTTTAAAGACCTCTTAGGTTAGCTCTTGAAATCATCCCAGCAATCCCAAATGAAAAAGAAGTTACTGTTATTAAAAAGCTTAACTCGAGAGGATCCATTGTTGCTGGAGAGCTTCTCTCCAGCTCCCAAGTCCCGCCAGTCTCCAGCTCCCAAGTCCCGCCAGTCCCTGGTTCCCTGACCGAACCCATTCATAAAATGAACACACAGACGCTTACATTATTCAAACTGCTTGGCCATTAGCTCAGGCCTATCATTGTCTAGCTCTTACTCTTATATTTAGCCCATTTCTATTAATCTTTACTTTGCCACGTGGCTCGTGGCTTACCGGTACTTTACATCTTCCTTCTCCTCGCTGCGGCTCCAGCCAGTCTCCCCTTTCACCTTCCTGTTTCCTCTCTTCTCTTCTCTGTTAGTCCCGCCTATACTTCCTGTCTGGCTACCAGCCAATCAGTGCTTTATTGATACAGAGTGATATCCACAGCAATCCATGACTTGCTCAAGTTCACAGTGACTTCAGTGACTAGAGACCTGAATCAAGAAATCCACACTTTCAACCTCATCACATTGGGTTCTAAGCAATGACTAGTGACTGGGTTAAGTGCTCATTCTTGTTTGTGGACCTGGTGATAGGAGCAAGGTTAAAAGCATTTTATTGCCATTTCATCAGAAGACATTGTCTCGCTCTTTTGAACCCAGTACTCTTAATTTACTGATACTCATACTCATCAGAAACCCAATTAAGCTCTTCAGAGATCCATTTTTGTTCCTTTCAATAAACAAGGCCCAGGGCAGCCAAGGCAAATGCAAGGGGATTGGTTGAGCCTGCAGGTGGAGAAGTCAGAATCAGAGGCAATCAGGGCTCCAGTCTCTCTCACCAGCTGTGAAGTGCCTGGCTGCATTCCTTGTAAAGTGTTCTGTTATTACAAATGCTACAAAACCGAGCAGCCGTGTATGGGTTACTGTTTTCCCTTTGGCTAGTGTTGTGGGAGAGCCAGCCCAGGAGGACAGAAGCCAAGCTGTCATTTTAGGCTTGCCTTTTTGGCTTACCTGCATGTTGTCACATGAAGCTTTCTCATTTCCTGAGAAAGCCTTCCTCATCTCCAGTCATATTTATAGCCACTGACTCACCCTCACTGCTCCTGGATAGCTTAGTCTTTCTTAAGGTCAGGAAATTTGCCAACATGGAGCTTGCCACTTCAACGGAGGTTTCTTCTGGGAGCACCCCAACCATGTTAAAGCCTGGAGTTGACTAGCCTCACTTAACACTGTGTTCAGTTTTAATCTTCACATTCTGGAACAAAATCCCTTCCCAAACTTTAGATTTCTCCTCGAAGAGCTACATAAATATAACAGCATCCTACCAAGTCTGTTTCTCCTAATACCTGGAATAGTTCAGAAGAATGGTGCAGGACTGATTTCTTGTTCACTGACGTATCACTAATTCAGGCTCTCTCATACATGTTGGACGTTTTGTGATTCATTGATGGGGGAGTTTCTTATGCTGCACTTCTGTATGTCAGAGGCTACAAGTTCAAATGTCAACCGTAACAAGCAAATGATGTCGGCAAGTAAAACGGGAGGGGCTTGTGACTACTGTGAAGTGGAAGGTCAGGGTCCTGTCTACAGGGGTTTGCTGCCCTGAAGCTGCAGCTGAGCACTGCTGTGTGAAAATGCAGATGTGAAGCTGCTAAGACTGGCTTTCAAATGGGAGTTCTAGAGCTGAGATTCCCCGCAGAAAGCTCTGACCGTCTTCAAGAGTCTGCAGACCAGTTGACTAGGACTTTGTTATAGTATTGAATAGGAACACCACAAATCAAGAGCCAAAACTATCTTGGAGGCTGAGGCAGGAGGGTGGCAAGTTTAAGGTATGCCCAAGCTACAGAGTTAAAGGACAGTCTGGCAACTTAGTGGGTTCTTGTGACCAGATTTAAAAAGTAGAAAGGGAGCTAGGGATGTAATCTCAGTAGGAGAGCATGGGCTCAGTTCCCAGCTGAATTGTCTTGGGCTATCTTTATTCCCCCAAACATCCAGTTATCACACATCTCTTTGTGTCACCTAACATCCTTTGGACTACCAGCCTTTGGAATAGACAGGCTTAGCGCACTGCTAGCTTCACCAAACCAGGAAGCCAGCAGACAGCATCTAGACTCAAAGAGAGAGTGTTCCGCTTCATTGTAACCGCCCGCCTGGTGTCTCTGGTAGTGCAGTTAGCACACGCATTGATTTATAACCTCTCTTTATTCTGTGGTAGAGTTCATGTAGCCATTTCTACAGTGGTACATATAATTCAGGGTAACCTGATTCTGGGAACATGCTCACTAATATTTGGCTCAGAATAAATGACCTATCATTCCTTTTGGAGCAAGTGCTGCATTTTATATTGACAGTTCAAAATTCAGTGTTTTTTGTTTTTAAACTTTAGAATATTCGGGTTTAAAACATTACCACAAATTTTAAGGCATTTTAGAGAAAAGATATTGCAGGCAGAAGGAACTTAAGAAAATGGGATTCCTCTGGAGACATACAAATCACTGACTCTGACAGAGTGGGGTGTGCCAGACACAGGCCTGGAAAGTCCCCTGGGTATTACCCGTTATGTGGTGTGACTTCATTGAAGGATCTGAGATGATATGGTAGAGTCAGAGTCCCATTTCTAATCCATTTGTAAAAAGGTGGGTGAAGAAGGAGAAAATGGGTTGGGGCAGAAGAATGCCACCATAGTCTCTGGGATACACAAGGACAGCACAGGTAGAGGTATAGAGGAGAGGTCCATGTAAAGGCAAAGTAGGAGGGCAGTCGAGAAGATGAAGTCAGTGTAATAGTGACAAGAAGGAAGTGCAGAAGTTGTCATC
>CABHPH010140814.1:18857-32233 GCA_902168325.1 Peromyscus nudipes | reverse complement strand
TGTGTCTAAGCTGGGAAAGTGTGTGGATTGTGGCTCCAGTTGTTGACCAACTTTAGAAGTCTAGGAGCTGGAGCAGGCTGGGTGGGCTGATGGGTGGAGGAAGGTAGAGGCGATAAGTCCTGCTTTTCATTTGTATTATGGAGCATCCAGGTAGGCTGGAGACAACTTCTTGGGACATACATGTGTAAAGATGCTATAGTCTTGGGGAGGGTGGGGAGACGAGAAGCAGCCCAAGAACAGGTGCCAGAGATGGACCAGGTACAGGGGAGAGAAGAGATGGCTTCTAGGACTGCTAAAGGCATGTGATGCCCATCTCTATCACTGTACACACCGAGAGACTTAACCCCACCACCAGCCTCCATACACAGGGCAAAACAATGCAACCCTCACCCATGTTGTGCACTGATTTGAATAGCTAAGCTGTTAAGTGGCCGGTGCACCTATATGTGGCAACTCATGAAAGACCCCTGCAAGAACTACATGAGTATCTGTAATAGTCCCTGAAGATCCTTAGGTCCATGTATTGAACACAGTAAAGAACTTTGGCTTTTCCTGGGCCTGCTCATTTCTTCCTATGCAATTTTCTGTCAAAGAGCAACTGCAGTTACGCATGTCTCCTCTTTGGAAAAGGGCACACAATGATTTTGGCTTTGACTCCATCAGCAGGCTTCCTAGAGCCAGGGAGTTATCGATGGCCGAGTCAGCAGGACACAGCTGTAGGGAACAGAGACCAGCCTCTCGACACTGATAATGGCTTCCTGAGGCTTGGAATAGCTCACTAAGAAATGCCTCTTAACATTACGGTCTGAGACACCATCGCTGTCACTGTGGGACCAGAGTCCTTCAATGGGCTTTATAACATGGCGATCATAAATGTTTCTGAAACATTCTAAAGAGAAAGTCACTCACATTTTGCTTATGTAATCCTAGGGGTAATTCTCTCACTCATCAATCTTCGAGGGGGAAAATCACACTGTTACTCTTAGACGTCATATTTCACATGCTATGTATCAGACATCTGGATCAGTTGCATTTCTAGCTAGAAAATATCTTCCTAGTATCTCTTATTGCACATAGCTGATGCTCAGAGTAGCAGTACTGTCAAGTAGCAGTGTGCCAATGATTCCTTGCAGGGGTCACTTGAGAAGAATATTGACTCTCAATCAGAAATGGGTTTAATGTTAGGCTTTTTCCTTTCTTGTTTTTGGTCCTAGGAACTGACCCTAGAGTCTGATGCAGGTTGGCTAAGAGCTCTGCTTCCACCCTCCTCCCTTCAGCCTTTATTTTGAGCCACATTCCCACTCAGCTTCTCAGGCAGGCCTCGAACTTGTGATCCTCTTGTCTCAGCCTCCTGAATATTTGGGATTACGGACTTGCCCTGCCCGGCGTGGTTGTACTTTCCGTGTCTTGTTCTGATGTTTTCACGTAAGGAGGCTATTTTGTCTCTCCACAATGTATTTGATCGTCTGTAGAACTGGATGATCCTTGCTCCCTTCTACCTCGAGAAGCACTTCTTGTAATTTATCAGACCGAAGGATGTTAGAGGGCAAAAAGAGTCAAGAGGAGTTAAGAAAGAGTCTTTGGTTTCTGGTCATTTTCTCTTTCAGAATGATTTTTAGCGATTAAAAGAGAGTCACATAAATGACAATTACAAAGTGCTACTTCAGATGATAAGCTGATGGTTGCTCATAATGAAAAGGTAGTAATTTGTAACTAATGCACATTGACTCCTAGATATTCGTGTATGGTGTGATAGTGTCACTGTTCATGGTTGGTCCTATTGTTTAGCTGGTAACTGAAAGTAGCCAAGCAGAATAAGAGACTGCCCAAACACCTAAGTAGGGAGAGAGGAGGGAGTGGGGTACACACTGTTGAATGGCTCCCCATTTATGCAGTAAACACTGATTGGAGACCGAGTAGTTCTATGAGTGTGTCGTTACCTCTCTGATGATGTTTCTCTGGAAACCAACCAGAAACATCAACTTCTAATGTTTGGCCTCCATATTAGGAAAGTAAACTCTTAGAAAACTTAACATGACTTTAAGTTTGACTATCATAGAAGACTAATTGTTCCATTACAATTTAAATGAGTTGTATAAACATAATACCTTAAACAAGAGTAAAAATACACATACAGTATAACAAAATTAACTTTAAATTTGTATCAATAAACTAAAATCCATAGCAATGTAAAACATTTTAAATAAGTTGTTACTCTATAAAAGTAGGTTCATTAATCTACCCTTTCATCCTGTCATATCTAAACTATCCCCTTTTCTTCTTTAGAAAGAGATTGCATTTATAATCAACCTGCTTTAAATAAAAATATTGGTATTTCTCTGTCCCACACTGAGGGCTCTTCTGATATGGGACAAAAGAATCTCTTAACTTTTTTTTTTTAGCAATATGTTTGGGTTTAGTGAAGGAGTGAGCCAATCCCATCTCCAAAGCCAGCTTGGTATATTTGGGAATTTGGGCATAGCTTCTCTTACTACTTCCTGCTGGAGGGGGGTGCTGTATCTTATGGGGACACAAAGAAAATTTTAAGATTATGGAGTAGTCTGTGAAGGTGTATCATCTGAGCCGGTTGCTTTGAAACCATTCTGGATGTTGGATCATCTGGGCTATGGTGTCATCGAAGACCTTTCAGGGGGTCTTGGCTGGTCAAACCTGATGTATCTTAATCTGATAGATAGGTAATCTCCAAACACTTCAAAGACCTACAGAATATGGCATTTAAAATGTTTTAAAAATTTAGACTTTCTGGACAGTGAGACATGTCTGCTCCTGGCAGCACCAATTTACTTCAGAGAAGAGGATGGGCATTGAAGACACTCCATATGGAGTTTATCTTCTTCTTGGCAAAAACAGCCATTTGGGCAAGAAACTGTTCTTGCCTGGACTGCTTGATCGACAGGACATGCAGGACCCATAGGAAGGTGACCACTGAATTTTGCTTGGCAAAATGGTCCTTCAGGTTCCTGCTTCACAGAGAAAACTGCCAGACATTCTACAGGACACAGAGAAAAATGACTGAGAGACTCTAGCCCTGTGGGCTGAAGACAGATGCCCCAACTTTACAGAAAAACATGAGGTGACTGTCCAGGCTGCCAGCTGTCTCTGTCTACTCTTGCAAGACTCTCTAAAGTTGCTTGTGTCTTTCTCCCATTTCTCAGGTAATATTATATCCTTCTGGGGTCTTTGATGTAGTTGAAGACTAGAGAGTTATAATTTCCTTAGTTATGATAAGAAATAAGTTAGATATGAAACCTTAGACTCACAAATATAGTATAGATAGAGTATTTTCATTTAATTTTTCCAAATTCAAATAGACTAGATATTATAAATAGACTAGGTATTGTAACTGTAATTCTTGCTTGATAGTTGTTTTTGTTATATGTAATTTTACTATGTAAAAGTTAAAATCTTCCTTTTTGAAAAAAAAAAAGAAAGGGGGAAGTGCTGTGGATATCGCTCTGTATAAATAAAATGCTGATTGGCCAGTAGCCAGGCAGGAAGTATAGGCAGGACAAGTAGAGAAGAGAATTCCGGGAACAGGAAGGCTGAGGCAGAGAGACACTGCCAGTGCCGCCATGACAAGCAAGATGTAAGGTACTGGTAAGCCATGAGCCACGTGGCAACTTATAGACTAATAGATATGGGTTAATATAAGATATAAGAACTAGATAACAAGAAGCCTGCTGCGACCATACAGTATTTGAGCAAAAAAAAAAAAAAAAGGAAAGTAAACTCTTAACTTTCATTTCTTTTAAATTTCCTCTCATGAATGGCATAGTGAATATATAATTTAATTAAAGTGATGTTTCTTCATAAATATAAATAAGTCAAGTGAGCCCAAATAGTTTCCTTTTCCTCTCTCTGGCACATTTATTTAATTAAATCAGCCACCCAGTAAACTCAGCCGGTGTGTTTTTGCAAGGGGCATTCTGGTCAATAAACTCCAGTTGCTGTTTATAAAGTTCTCTCCACGCCTATTCCCTTCTCCACTTTCTACTTTCACTCTTAAAGTTGAGATCAGCATCTCTTCTCTCCTGCTTAGATGAGTTTTTTTTTTTTTTTTTTTTTTGGTGCTGCCCTGGTTGTCCTGACCCAGCCTCTGCTGGATCACACTGAAATTGGTTTAGAATAAAGTTAAGAACATGGCCACGATCAGCAACATGCCATGTGGCCCAGTCCTTCCCGTCTTTGGGCCCCCTCCCTTGGCTCTCTTCAATTGCCTTTAGTATCTTCAGCCCACACTTTGAAAGCACATGCTTCTCAATGCCTTAGGACCTTAGTACATGCTTGTTCTAATTTGTTTTCTGTTGTTATGATACATACCATGATCAAAGCCAACTTGGGAGAGGGGTGTCATTTTATTTTACATGTTATAGCCCATTGCAGAGAGAAAACCAGGTAGGGACTTGAGGCAGAAACCCTGGAGGAATGCTGCTTACTGGATTGCTTCCTCTGACTTGCTCAGTGAACTTTGTAATTATAGCCCAGGTCCACCTGCATCATGATATATTGCCTACAGTAGGCTGGGCTCTTCTGTAGCAATGCACCACAGACATGCCCATAGGCCAGTCTGATAGAGACAGTCCCTCAGTTGAAATCCCCTCTCCCCAGATGTGTCAAGTTGGTTGACAGCCAAGATTAGCCACCACAATGCACTTTTCCTAGATAGCCAAGATCAGCCATTACAATGCTGTCTCCCCAACTTGAAACCTCTCCCATTTCCTCTATTGACCTGGCTAACTCTTATTCATTTTTCAGATTCTAAATTGTCAATTACTTCATCAGGTGGATTCATTTTAATCTCTTAAACCAGTTTGTGTTTCTCAGTTGTACACTTACAATGCAGGCATTTTCAATGAGCCTGCTTATTTACCATTCTGATCTCAACCATGGCATATATCTAAAAGTTTTGAATTGAATGAATAATTAATGTTTACTTAAAATTTTTCTATATGATTTTATATATATATATATATATGTGTGTGTGTGTGTGTGTGTGTGTGTATGTATGTATATGAGATACCGGTTATATATAAAAACTTTTAGATATATGCCATGGTTGAGATCAGAATGGTAAATAAGCAGACTCATTGAAAGTGAAGATGCTGGGCTATATAATCTCTAAACATTTCTCTGTTTCTTATAGTTTATGCTGTTAAAGCCACTTAGCTGCCTTCATAAGCACCAAACAGCTAGTTTGACAGGAAAACAAATACCCCTCATGTTGGCAAAATAGCATGACGATTTTCCTGTCACAAATTTAACTTTTTTGGTTTTTTTTTTGTCATTTTAGAGAAAGCTATCAACTTTGTAATGCTTCTTGTCTCGATCCAGGGGGCTGGACCTCATGTTTTCATCACTCATTTATAAAACAAAAATTTCCAAGAGCCAGTAACGCCTTTTCACAGCATCAAGGATAGTAATTCATGAAGCTGGCATCCTGTAAGACCACCCCATATCACTACGGTAGATTGATGTTTTTACAAGGGTACATATTGACTAACATGGATTTGCTCCCAAAGTAATCTAATTTGTTTAAGTACAGCCACTAGCTACTTATCATAAGCTTTATCTACTCTAAAAGAGAGTAACCCAGAAACACAAAACCTATGGACATCATTCTTCCCTACTGTGCTTTGTCAAGAAATAAAAGCTCCTGGCAGCTGTTAGCATGAAAGTAATTCATGTCACAAATCATTGGTTGATACTACTTGAGAGTAGAAGAGAAAAACTTGGAGGAGTATGTGAGAGTCCAGATCACATGTCTGGGTGGGAAGATGACCACTTATATGCAGGATATGGCAGAAGCAGACAGCTAGAAACCAACCTGGGTAAACATGGCATTACAGGGATACAGCATAGATATACACATATACAAGAGAATACAAAGGCAAGAAATGGCTAGAAATAGAACGGAATCAGGTAGATTACAGAAATACTCAGAGACAACACAAATACCAAGGCCTGGGATAAATCTGATTTGGGTAGTGGGATTGTTTTAGTTCTTCATGTATATAAAACTAATTATTCCCTACAGCCTCATCACTTTCTCCAAAGCTAATAATCACTAAAAGACAATGTTTCCACAGTGATTCTAATTTTTGTGAACTTCACAAGATTAAGCATCACATCACCCATGGTCTAGACTATAGATTCACCATGCATTCATGTCCATGTGAGTTATGTTCACAAGGATTATGGGTATCAGAAAGTGAATGAACTAGTGGGTCAGAACTACCCTGCCCATATAGTATGCCAATCCAGCCATCTTTTTATAGGAAAATGAAGGAAAGCCACTGAATTAATATTGCAACTTAGTCACCATTGTTCCTCTTTATTCCTTGTGTCTTTCTACATACAAGTCATAAAGTTTTCCAACACACCATCGATAATTTAAGCCAAGTGCATTCAACCTTTGGCTCATGGACTTCATGTGTCCCAAGGCAGTCATGAATGCAGTCCAACACATACGTAGATGGCAATGTCATGTTGCAGTGTCAAAAGGTTGGATTTCCCAACTGTATTGCTATAGTCGGTTGAGTTAAACCGTGGTGATATTTTAATTGTGCTGAAATGCGATTTTATTTGTATGTTCATAAACAAAGTTTGCCTGGAGATCAGAGGTCACATAACGAGGTCACATAGTGAGCCATAAATAGAAGTCATCAATAGAATTGCACATGCCCTTAATCTGATCACATGACAGGCAGAGTCTCTGTGTGGTTAAGGACACAGACAAGCATGGTGACATGAGCCTGTAATTCCAGTACCAACCATAGAGAACTGGAGGTCTGTATAGACAGGCAGTGATGAGGTGATGTGGCTGGGCTTAGAGCCAATGAGAAGGCAGAACAGGAGGGCAATAAAAACACAGGTTAGATGGGAAGAAGCTCTCTCTCGGTGGAAGCGACTGCGTGGTGGTAAGCTAAGGCTGGTCGTGGCTATTCACTCTCATCTCTTCAGCTCTGTGTTTCTTATTTAATAAGACTGTTTAGAAATTCGTCTACATTAAACTGCTTAAAATATGAAGGAGAAATCCTGCAAACAGACTCTTGCAACATGTTCTTCTATAATAGCAGCACATGCTTTATTTGCCAAGTTATGGTATATAAAGACTATTACATCTAATTGTGTCAGATTTGGTTTAGGGAAATGAGGTAGGAGGATAAAACATTCCATTAGACATCAGCATTAGGTTTCAAATCACCCTTCCTTTCAGCAGTATCAGAATACCCATAGTCTAGCTCAACAACAAAAAGAAATGTTAGTAGCTGCATACAGCAATGAACACCTGTGAATTCAGCACTTAGAAAGCTAAGGCAGGAGAATTATGATTTTGTGGCCAGTTTCAGTTATCCTGGTTTTAAAACTAAACAAACAAGTAGCTGCAGTGAGGTAATGATCCTCTGACAAATACAATAGACCCAGGCTCTGCTGCAGTTCTGAGCTCACCTTTTGATTATATACGACAGACAAGTACAGAGTATGGCTTCTCCTAATCTAACTGAAACAATGGTTGATGCTGATATGGAATAATCCTCTTGTGTACTGTAAAGATTTATCACTCGATTTGGTTTAATAAAACACTGATTAGCCAGTAGCCAGACAGGAAGTATAGGCAGGGTGACCAAACTAAGGACGATGGGAAAAAGAAGGGGGAAGGCAGAAGTTACCAGCCAGAAGCAGAGGGAGCAGGAGATGAATTTGCCATGCTAATAAAGATATCGCCTCATGGTAGAGTGTAAATAAGGAATATGGGTTAACTTAAATTGTAAGAGCTCATTAGCAATACACCTGAGCTATTGACCAAGCATTATAATTAATATAACCCTCTGTGTGGTAATTTGGAAGCAGCTCCCAGGATGGGAAAACTCACCTACATGATGCTTTCAATATGTTGAGCATTCCTTTCCTGAAAGCAGATTGTATCAACCTGTTTTGTGTTACTATAATGAAATACCTAAATCTGGCTAACTTTATGATGAAAAGATATTTGTCCTGGCTCACAGTTCTAGAGTTCTAAGGCTGAGCATCCCCCTGCATATGTCTTTCTCATGATTGATCCCAAGACACTATAGGAATCACCACAGCAAAAGTCAGGGAGCACATGTGCTTATCTGTTTGCTCTAACCTTTCTCTTTCTTTTTATAAAACTATGCATGTCAGTCATCCCTAAATGATTTTAGCCAATGCTAATCTGAACCTCCCAAACCACACTTCTAGACATCACTGTCAGATTAAATTTCCACCCCTGTAATACTTAACAACAGAGATTAAATTCTAACACACAAACCCTTGAGGACACATTTAAACCATAGCCAGCATGTTTCCCCACACCCACAGCCTATACTTTGTCAAAGTATTAGTACAATCTGGTTGACTTGACTATTCCTCATACATGTGACTATGGTACAGACATTTTAAACACTAAGTTAATTCTAATGAATCAGACAGAGCTCACCAAAATCATGAATCCATACATGCTCTTTCCAGAATAATTCTGTATTTTGTTTCTGTTATTGCTTTAACAAATTATACAACTTAGTAGCTTAATAAACACAACTTACCTCATAGTTCTGTGTGTCAGAATTTTGAAGTGGGTCTCTTCCTCATCTAAAATCATGGGATCACCCACTGTGTCCCTTTCTATAGATTTTGAGGAAGAATCTGTTTCTTGAGTTACTCCAGCTTCTAGAAGCTTCTGTTTTCCTTGTTTTATGGTATCATTCCTCATTTGTATCATTCTAACTTACCCCCACTCTTCCTTTCCTACTTTTAAGGTATGCTATAAAAACACCAAGTCCAGAAGCCCAGAAAGATCTCTTCAGCTCAGGGCCAGCTGATGAGGAATGTGTACTTCATCTGTAGCCTTATTTCTTCCTTTCAATTCCAGGTGACACTTTCCCAGGTTCCAAAGAATTAAAACATAGATACCTCTAGGGTACATCATATCCCTATCACAGGCAGTCATGTTTGCATTAAGTATATTGACCTTGGGATCTGTGATTATAGCTCAATTGCTTTTATAAAGCAACTCTACTCATGATGAGTGTGAAGACCTAATATGATAATAAGAACATAGTAGGAGCACAGCTCCTAACACAGTTCTATAGTTACCTTCTCTTTATTGAACACTGTAGATGTTCTGTAACACATATGCAGAAAAACTCAAAGCTTGTTCAGTGAAGGAAAATTTCAGTTTGTATGATCCTGCAATAAGGACTTGCCTCATTACTAAAAGGAAGCAGGATGTATTTCCAAACCTGTTTATGCTAAATATCTTTATTACTATAATTGATGTAATTTAAGAACTTTTATGTAGGATGACTAATGGGAACATTCAAAACTAGATCATTGCTATTTCTATGTTAAGTCAATTGCAAGATTTAAAGTGTTTGAGACTTAAATTCTGCCTCCTAAATCTTGTCAAATTATTGTAATAGATGAGAAAAACTATAAAATTGTAGAAACATTCCTTACTCATATTGGGCTGTTGTGTTCTCACTTCATTTTAAAAAAATGAAAAGTGGAGATTAAAGGTAAATTTTGAGTGTGGTTATACACAAAACACCAGACTCTAGCCAAATGCATCCATATAAAAAAATAGTTACATTTACATGTTTGTCACTAAAGCAAAACTCCAAAGTGTGTCTTTTCTCTTTTACCTTACTATAATTGAATTGCACTGGCCAACTGATGATGAGTTTTCATTGCATCCATATGAAGTTTACATTGTTATTTGGATTTATTTTGATGATAGTTTTTGTTTTTCTGTTTCATCATTTTAAAAATTGGGATATATTTTAATTGACTGTTGTGGAAAGAGTTACCAGTAAGCAAATCTTTATAGAAAAGGCCAATAGAATGTATATATGTAGTAAAGGCCCAGCACTGAACTAGATGTGGTGTGGAAATACCAGAGAAATACAAACTATCAAATAAAGTAGATAGACTACATTTTATGCGTAGAAAAAAATGTAAAAGGAGTATAATTGGCCTATCAAGATCTGGGAGGAGGTAGGAGCTGAGTTTGTGTGTGTGTGTGTGTGTGTGTGTGATGAATATGATCGAAACACATTGTATGAAATTCTCAAATAATTAATTAAAATATCATATTAAAAGAGAGCTTGTCCCCGGAGGAGGCCACTTCTCCCTTTCTGAGTAGCCATTTACCACCTGCAGTACTTTATCTCTAGGTGAGACCTTGTGGAACCTCCCCTGTCCACAGTGGCATGTCAACTGCTGCTGTTATACAAGTCTTGCTCAGGCAGCCATATTGTTGATATTTCAGGGGTGATATCTAGCAGCAGGTGATCTGGGCCTCTGGCTCTTATCATCTGTTCACCCTTCTGAAATTTCCCTTGAGCTTTAGGTGTGGGGGTTGGGTTGCAAATGTATTAGTTGGGGTTAAGTGTCCCATGGTCACTGATCATGAATCTTGGTCAGCTGTGGATCTCTGTGATAGTCTCCATCTATCCAAAAGAAACTTCTTTGATGAGAGGGTGTCGAATCCCAAATGGTCAACCCTGGACACATGTACAGATAAGCAACACTAAATGGACTCAGTAGGTTGTATATACATTGTGTGTGTGTGTGTGTGTGTGTGTGTGTGTGTAGTGTGTATATGCAACCATAATAATTAAAGATCATGAGTCTGGACTGGAGGACATGGAAGTAGTGGGAGTTAATGTAAGTACAAGGTGTGTGAAGTTCTCAGAAAATTATTTTAAAAACATTAAAAGGAAGCTAGATATGTGTGGGCCATTGAAATCAGACATTTCAAAGAGTCTTTGGTCTCAAAGCCTGCCCACACTGACACACCTCCCCTTACAAGGCCATGCCTCCTCATCCTTTGCAAACAATTCCACCATCTGGGGACCAAGTATTCAAACACATGAGCCTATGATGGGGGGGGCATTGCTATTTAAACCATCACGGGGGTCTCAGATAAGACCTCGTTTTCTTATAACCCTGAAGTACCCTGAGTTCAGGCCTGTGACTGGTTGTTTCAGAGTGTTAACGTGGACCATAGTGCATCAGGGCAGCAAGGGAAGAAAATAATTTTTGATATTTAAAGGTATTTTAACTGAAGATCAAGAATGGGAAATAAACAGATAATGAAATACAATATATTTAATTTGGCTAAGCAACAACAACAACAACAAAACCACAATAATCTCCAAATTTTCCAAGGATCTAAATAACAAGGTAGGGAACAAATTTGACAGCTTAGAGGATACTGCTGTCTGTGGTTTAGCAAATGAAGGAAGTGAGCGTTGAAAACACTTGTTTTCCGGGAAGATACGGCAGTCACGCAGAAGAAGGGAGAATCCTGCCTTTTTTCTTTTTTCCAGATGAGGACAAACTATGGAAGATAATGACCGGAAAAGGGCTTTTTGGCAATCTGTATTATAATACTATATATAATATAGTGATATATATATGTATATATATATATATATATATATAATGGAAAACCAGCAACAAACATTTTAGAAACATCTACAGAAGCATGGTTTATGAGCATCTTTGGGATAGACTAGTGTCTCACCAGATGACTTGAAGTCTGGAGCACCGAACATTGTCATCCAGTGTAGCTGGGCATAGGAGGCCTCCCTAGTTTATCTTAAAATGTGACTACCCAGGCTGTAAAGGAAAAAGTACATGTGGATGCTGCTGTGACCTGAATGTTTGTGATCTCTCAAAATTCACACGCTGTGACCCTATCCTTCAAAACAATGTCGTCGGGGAGGTGGTGGTCGGGCCATGGGATGGGAACCGTTACGAAAGAGGCTCAAGGGTGAGAATGTAGACAAGGTGCCATATTCCAGTCAGGCAGACAAGGAGCCCTCCCCTGACACTGAATCCAATGGCGTCTTATTCATGGGCACCATGGTCTTTAGAGAATGTGAGAAACAGACTCCAATTGCTCAGAAGCTCAGAAAAACACGTGTGCATTTGGTTATCACAGCTCAAACGGACCGAATTGGCATCTACCTCTTCTCAAATTCTCCACAGTTCCCTCTGCTTCTCCTGGCACTCCTCCCTGCACGGAAATTACTTGTGTCTCTCCCCACATCCCATCCTATCACACTTCGTGAAATCTTGGCATGGCATCTTTGCTGACGTGTTCAGATACCTCACTCACAGTGGCTGGTACAGTGTGAAACCCTGTAACTGAAGTTCTGCAAGGAATATACGAAGGCTAATTCTTAGAGATAATAATATTTTTCTCAAACTCTTGGGGCCCTATGTACCAGATGCACAAGCTTCCTTTCCCGCTTTAAGGGATGTTGGAAATTAATATTTGACATGGGAACATGGATGCTAAGTGCATAAGTTTTGGCAAGAGACCTTGCTGTACCACAATATTGGTGTCTACATCGTGGGGACATTGTGAAATTAAGCACAACTCAAATGATGGACTTAAGCACTCCGGCTAGGTTGGAGCTCCTGCTCATTAAGTATTTGTTCATCATTATATGTTACCATCACATTAAAACTATCTTCACATTACAACCATAATCAAGACATTTGGTCTAATGCTCAACACTTGTTCTCTCTAAAAGTCAACAGGAGCTTCTCTGATGATGGCTGATAAGGCACTGATATAGACTATAGCAAAATATCATTAGGAGTCATTTTATACTACTTTTTTTTTTAAAGATCAGTAGTATTTGATTTTACCCCAGGTCTCTGGGCTATTTAGTCTCTGGGTGTCAGGTATTGGCTCCATTTCAAGGAATGGGCCTTAAGTCAGATCAGACATTGGTTGGTTACTCCCATAGTATTTGTACCACCATTGCCCTGGCATATTTTGCAGGCAGGACAGCATTGTATATCAAAGGATTTGTGGCTGGGATGGTCTTTTGGTAGCCTGCAGAGTACCTTCCTGTGCCAAAGACACGGGAACATAGGGGTGAAGTTTCTATATAGACAGCAGCTCGACCTCTCCATGTTCAATGAGTTATGTGGGTGCTGTCTTAAGCAATGGGGTCTTGCTGTCAGTTTGTGGAGAACAACCTATTGTCTTGGCAACAGCCTGGTTTGTTTGGGGATTTCCATGGGACCACTTTGGCCAACAACTCAATTGGATGTAACTCAGTCCTGGTACCAGAAGCTTAGTTTGGTGACAAGAGGTGGCCAGTTGGGACTCTGCTCCCCTCCTCCGTATTATTTGGACACTTCATTAGGATTGCCTTCATATATTTTAGGAAGGTTACCACTGCACTAGGTTTCCATACTACCTCTCAAATGCATCCGAATTCTAGCTTTCTCTCCTTACATTCCCTCATTCATCTGTATCTCCCCTCCCTGAGGTTTTGGAGAGAATGCTACTCCACGTGGGTGGAATCATC
>CABHPH010140814.1:6711-18457 GCA_902168325.1 Peromyscus nudipes | reverse complement strand
CCTCTTACACTCAAAAGTCCCTATCCACTTATATTCTATGGAATTGGAGTAATGCCTTCAAGAGTAACCCAAAGCTCAGATGTTCACTCACTAAGGCCAAAACCAACCACCAACTCTAAAAATAAAATACAATAACTCTGTATGTAGATAGCTGTGCTGAGGCTAAGTAATCACCATTTGCAATAATTACCCAATTCTGTGACAAAATTTCATTCACTTAGTATTATTCCCTCTGGGAATTTATGCGCTTATCTTTGTTCATTCAGATTAATGGACATTAAGTGGTAATGGTAAGATTAGAGGCTTATGTGATCATGTAAAGATAGAACTGCACTTTGAATGCTCTTTGGTTACTCTGAAAATATTTGAATAAAGGAAAATATTTATAATTCAGATTATTTACTGCTACTCCCAAACAGTGATGCAGAGAACACGACAGACTTTTAAATTCTGATTTGAATCTTGGCAAAGAACTTTCTAAAGGTTTTTGTGTCATGTCCACTCAACCACATAAAATTAATAAAATTAAATAAAATTTATCAGGAAGTATTAATTATTTCACAAATACTTATTTAATGCAGACAATTCCTGAGCAGTTTATTCTGAGATATTTTCAAAATCTGGGGGCATGGCTGCTGGTAGGTCGCCGTGTCCCAGTGAACGGTCATGAGTGTGTGAACGGCACTAACTGGACTCAGGGGTTATTAATTATAATAACAACGACAAAGGGGACATGAAGTTGGTAGGGAGAGGGGGTGGGGGAGTCACAAGACAGAGTTGGAGGGAGGTAAGATAGGAGAGAATGGATATGATCAATACGCATAGCGTAAATGTCTGAAACCTTAAAAGAATAAAAAAGAATTGTTTGAGCCAGGCAGTGGTGGGGCACACCTTTAATCCCAGCACTTGGGAGGCAGAAGCAGGCAAATCTCTGTGAGACTGAGGTCAGCCTGGGCTACAAAGTGAGTTCCAGGACAGCCAGGACTACTACACAGAGAAAACCCTGTCTTAAAAAAAAAAAAACAAAACAAACTAAAATAAATAAATGAAATACAATTAAAAATTGTTTGATTTAGCTCACAACTCAAATCACCACTTAAAAATTTGTGTTTATGTGAAAATGTACTCCTTATGCCAAATAATTCAATTTATAGGACTTTGGGAATGCGGCATGTTTAGATTTAAATACCACCACACACAGGTGGAGTTCCTAGTTGCTGAACTGTATAACTGGCCATCATTGGAAACAAATGTATTGGGTGTTCGTTACATACTCTTCAGAGGGAGAAATTTCAAATGGTGTAACAAGTGTAAGGGATACATTTCTGTAAAGTGACTGTTTTCCAGTATTCAAGTTGACCAGAAATATACCCACTGCCTTGGAGGAGACTTGCCCGGTGACCTAACAAGCCAATCAACCACACAGTGAGCAAGGTAGCCCTCCCCCAAGTCTGGGGGACACTTGGATGTAGCTGTTAAGGTTTTATCTGTTGCCAAAATAAAAGTTGGGATTGATGGGAATTTTTTCAAATCTACCTGGTTTGTGTTTTTCCCCCTAGGAGAACAGCATGGCACTCCTTGGTGTATTTAACACATCACCAGGTTTGAGAAGAGGGACATCTGGTGGACGAAAGAAGAAAAAGGAAATGGGGCTTTGGTACCATATTCTAATTTTAAATATGTTTTAGCATTCCCATTGGTTTTTCTAGGGGGGAAAAAAATCTATCAGTATATGAAGCTGTGTAGCTGAAAATGAGAAGATATTATTCATAATCGCGGGATTTGATAGGATAATTATTCCATCTGGCCCCTTCTCACATAATTAATGAGTGTTTAAATCTCCGAAGGTAAATCTGCTTTTTCTTGTACAGCATAGGCATATGTCTTTCTCTGTTACCAGTTAGTATGTGTTCTCTTTAGTTAAATCACCTGTGGAGGACACAGTTGTCAGTCACCTGAACTGTAACTACAATGGTTTTATTTGGGTCTTTACCAAAACACTCTTTTTTTTTCTGTTCTCATTTGAATCTAATTCACACTCACATATTTAAAAGTAGTAACATGGAAAAGAAGGGATTCTGTACTTATTTCCAGAATGAACAATGCAGCAACCGCTTTAGATCCAGCTTGCCTGGAATAAGCCGAATCCAACTTTACTAAGATAACAACCTAACTCAAACGAGATGTTTCCACAGAATCAATATCCATATCTAAACCACAGATAATGCGAGAAGCAGCAGCTGGAGAACATAGCTAGCATTTCATTCTTTGTCTTCTTAACACAGCATATTGCAGGCATTTACAGACTTGGCAAATGAAGCCCTTCAGACCCATCTTAGCTGGGAGTATTTTCCCTCCTCTTTGTTAACTGAGAGATGTATCTGTGCGCCTCTACTTTTTTGGAGAAACAAAAGCTACTTTACCCTCCTCTCCGATGTGATGACTCAGTGCCAGGCCCCTACCATACAAATGTCATCCATAAGGCCCCTTCCTTCTCTCCACCAGACATGAGCAACTCAGATGTTGTTCCTGTATTGCTCTTCACAAAACACAACCCGAACACAAATTTTATTGATGCATGAATAAGTTAAAAAGTGACAAGTTTTCTGATTACTTTCTTTTATATTTTTACTTCATATCAATCCCTTTTACTTGAATCTTATTTCAAATTTATAATATACTTGTGAAATTTATAATTAATAAAATTTATAATTAGATATAATTTATGAATTTTATCATTCCATAAATAGACATCGTTGGTGGGATGAGTAATCCTGGTTGTTACCTTGACTGGATGTAAAAATCACCTCTGGGTGGGTCTGTAAGGGCGTTCTTTGGGAAAGATTAACTGAGAGGGGATGGCTCTCCCCTAGGTGGGTGGTACCTTCCAGTGGTTGCCCATATGTGAGGAGGGCCACAGCAAAAGCTGTTGACTTGGCCCCTTGCTGGTGAGTGCATCCACTACCGTTGCTCAGCTGCTGCTATCCTTCATCGACATCAGAGCCCAGCTTTCTTCATCTTCCAATAAGACCAGTGGCTCTCCAAAAACACTCCAGGCCTCCAGCGCCAGATTGGGACTGCTGAGCATCCAGCCGTACAGACTGACTACCCAGTTCTCAGGCTTTCCATCGTGGAGGCAGCCATTGCAAGACTCCCTAGATTATATGGTGTAAGCCAATCTGATAATTCCCCTTTTATGAGATATTCATTCTATTGGCCCCGTTTCTCTAAAAGCCTGGGTAATACAGTTGGGAATCCTATATTAAAATATTACTTTAAATACTTTATAAGTAAGTCATCTGGATTATTCTCATGACCATCCCATGAGGTAAGATTTTGAGGGGGAAAATAATCTATGGTTTAAAAGAAGGGAAATCAGTTAGGTAATTTATCTAACAGGACAGAGCTGGTTAAAAGCTAAGGCAGTATTTGAACTCAATTCATTTCTGATTGCAGAGATTGCTTCTTAACTACCACATTTATCTTGATTCTAATAAAGAACCTCTGATAAAACATCCGGACACGCAGGTAGTAGTGAGAATGAGGATGGATGGTCCAGTGACTTAGCAGAAGATGAGGAAATAGTCTACATGACAAAGCAGGAGGAGCCTACCAGGAAAGGGTCTGAAGACATGTAGAGAAAAACAAAGCTGCATTAGTAGAAGGTAGAGTACAACCTTGGAAGCAGTCAGTCTCTTCCCCACCTCATTACTTACTAGATGTGGAACGTCAGACAATATGTTTAACTGTTAGCGTTAATCCCCTTGGCACTTCTTTCTCTGTATGTACACATGTGTGTGCATATGCACTTGTGTGAGGCCTTCATGGACATAACATGCACAAGTATGTAGAGGGCAGAGGTTAACACCTGGAGTCTTCCTTGACTCAGCTCCACTTTATATTTTGAGGCAGCACGCTCACTGAATCTGGAGTTATCTGAGCTAGACTTGCTGGCCTGCCAGCCCCCAGGGATCTACCTGTCTCTGCCCCTTCAGCACTGGGATCACAGGTGCATACCACCATGTCTGGCTTTTACGTGGGTGCTGGGGGTCCAAATTTAGATCTGTATGCTTGTGTGGCACGCACTTTATAGACTGAGGTATCTCCCCAGTTCATTTTCTTTGCATCCGAAAACTGAAGAGAGAGAGAGAGACTATGTGAACCCACTTTTGGTTTTGTGAGGATTTAAAACATATATATATATATATATATATATATGTTATTTTGTGAAAAATACTATTCCACAATACTCCCTATTATTATTGTTTAATATTAGTATTTCATTGCATTAAAGACACTAATTATAAAATGATCCAATATTTTCTGTTTCTTTGAAAGGCCAAAACATGCCTATTATAATTGCAAATGACATTGGTTTTAATTTTTGAGATGCATCTTTATATCAGGGATGTTGGAATGTAAAAATGTTCCTTTAGTCTAGTAGGTGGTGTTAACATAAATGTCCATTTGGAGATGTACACTTAGTCACATATATTCGACATTCTGATCAGTTACGAGCCTCTGCATTAACCACTGCCCACTGCAAAAAAGGAAGGTTCTCTGGCCAAGATTGAGAGCAATCTCGATCTATAGGCATAAACATAAATATATAGAAAGCAGTTTGACAACATAGCAGAGCAAAATAACTATTGTTGGTTTCCCCCAAATGGCCTATGATCTCCCAAGCCAAGGACTTTTTACTAAGTCAACAGTGCCAGGCATGAATTCCATCCTGCGGCAGAAGCTGAAGATGGGGAGGAAAGAGTGTAAGAGCCAAAGGCTTCGGGGGAATGCCCTGAAATGCTGTCTTCTAAGCAATGAATGGTTGTGGCACTCATGAACCCACAGCAGCTGTGGTTATTAGTGTACAACCTGCACAAAATCAAATCTCTCCAAATTTCAGCATGAGGCAGAGAGGAGCTCAGGAAGCCCTCCCCCTACCTAGCCAAGGAGCAATTGGCAATTGATGGTGGCAAGGGGAGGGATACTCATTTTGGGTTGAGATTGTGGCCACTGGGAGAGTGACCATGTTCTAGTGGATAGCCCCATGCCCATGTGGATAACAGCAGTGCCAATTGCATACAGATGAATACATATCAGAGGAATATATATTATATATTTGGCAGGAGAGAATGGAAAACGTTTGGGATGTCTGAGAGGCATTGGAGGGGGAAATGGAGATGGAAATGATTGTATGTATTTTGTATATATTGTAGACTTTTATGAATTTCTCAAAGAATAAATAAAAGCATTTTAGAAAGCACTTCTAGGAATTAATAAAACAATTTAATAATTACGCGCAGGATGGAGGAGAAGAATGCCAATTGAGGAAATTAAATCGCTATATTAATGCTTTGACTTCTCAATTTTGTTTTTCACTTTCTCTTTACCAGTTTTTTGAATATTTTGTTTCTGATTGTCAACTTCCAGTGTCATTGTACTGAGAAGACTTAAAATTTGTTGTTGTAACTAAGTCCTGTGATAGAAAAACAGAATGTGTTCAAGGGTAGACAAGCAGTATACATGTGGGGTCTGGTGAGGGAAAGAGAGAAGAAGGGCGTGCTGGAAGTGGCGTTCACCTCATTTGACTAGCTGCCTTAAAGATTCTTCAAGCCAAAGTCCCAAGCCACTGGTGAAATGGGAAGGGTAGGGCTCAGGAAGGGGTTTGCAAAATGAATCAGGCATCAAAATGAGTTGCCAGACTTAGGACAAATCAATCATCCAGATTCAGGAAAAGTTAAATTAAGAACCAATATGAATTCAATGTTGTGTAGATGATATGTGAAGAAGATTAAAAAATAAGGAAAGAATCCTGAAGAAAGGTTACAAAAATAAAGCATCATGGGAGAAAATGGACATTAAAAGTGTTATATTAAGGCTGGGGGAGTAGCTCTGTTTGATAGAGTGCTTGCCTAGCATGGATGAGGCCTTTGACTCAATCCCCAGAACTATTAAAGTTTTTATATTAAATGGTGGCATCATTATCTGTGACTATGACCCAACTTCTCCCTTGACAGCCTAGTGTCTTTATAAGTACTGGTTCTCAGCAAGTGGTAGCAGGGCTCTCTCTCAAGAGACACTGATTCTGCACTGAAGTTAAGGTTTGGGATCCTCTCTGAAGTGTAAATCAGCCCTAGAGGAGGCAGGAGTGCCCGAGGATATGGAAGCAGCAGTTTTAGCATGGTATCATGGAATACATGGAAGATTGGGAAGACAAGGGATGGAGAGCAAGGATACTCCACATCACAAGCTGGGTCTGTAACATCATGTAAATATCCTTGGCTTTCTGGGGCACGGTGCTGTGTTCACACAAAGCCCAGATGGAATTTAGAACTTTGCATTTCCTCCTACTGCATGCTCTTTAATTTTCTGACATTTTGTGCAACATATGAGAATCGGGGTAGTATTACTGTCGGATGCTGGCCATTTATCTGTGATAAATGGACAACATCTTCTTGGTGCATTCCAAAGAAGTTCTGCCATCATTCTAAATTATCTTAGTTTTCTCTGTGTGTACCTGATAATACTCAGGATTACCACTCAGGAGCTAAAGGCTTTCCCCATTTATTCTTTCCTGCAACCCTCTGAGGTGAGTGTTATGACTTTCATTTTATAGAGAAGGAACAGGAGCATGGCAGAGATGGTTAATAATGAGAGTAATAAGCGCCTGTGCTGCTTGCCACAATTACTATGCTAATGTTTTTCATATATCAACTCCCTTGACCCTCGCACACACCCTAAGAGAAAGGTTCTACTGTAATTGCCAAACTCACAGCTGAGACATTCAATGATTAAATGTTCCTGTTGTCACATAGGGAAAGTAGAAAATCAAAGCTTGAACGTAAGCAAGGCAGACACAGAATGTAACTCTTAGCCATTGGACATTCTGGTTAAACATATGGACAAGGCCATGCATCTAAACAGAAGGAAAAGAAGAATCTAGACTTGACTCCAAAGCGCTGACTTTCAGGCATGAGTCAAAGTGCCTTGGCTGCTTGCCTGGCCACGTGCCCGACCACATGCCCTAAATTGCCTGTGGCTCTGTCTGTCCTGCTGTTTTTACTCCGCCTTCATCTGTGACCTGATATGAAACAGCATCCTGAATTTAAGTCAGTTTTGCTTTGTCTCTTTGAGATAAGATCTCACACTGTAACCTGGGCTGCTCTGAAAACTACTGTGTAGCCCTCAAACTCAAGATAATCCTCTTGCCTCAGCTTCCCTTGTGTAGGGATTATAGGCAAGAGACACCACACTGAACTCTGAAGTCTCTGCTTTCTCTGGTACCTGACACTGAGTGATATTAAGGACAGCACAAAGAAGCTGTATTGCTAATAAGACCATTGCAGAGCAAAGTCCTGTCAACATCACATGCTAGTCTATATTTTGACAAAGTCCAAATGCCACAGAGATATTACTCATTCAGTATATATAAGGTAGTCACCTCGTGTCATGGTCCTTTTTCAACTGTCTATCTAGAATCAGATACATCTTCATTAGTTTCTCACAGTTGTCAGTTTCCATGGAGATTCAATGCCATATAAGCAGACACCGCATTTTCTCCAAAGGTTCTAGAGCTCTCTTTTTATTTAGATTAATTCTTCCACCGACTCTGATACCTATTCGCCAATGATTTATTTTCTGTTTCCCTGTATGGGTCACATAAAAGCTGATGCTGTATTTAGGCACCAGAGACTGGAGCTTGGCTCTGGATCCATTTTGTCTGCATCTGAGTTCCTGGTTTGTCCCTTTCTAATCTCGTCCACCCAGTCACATGACTTATCATTTAGCCCTCTCAGTTTCCTCATTTCTAAAGTGAGGAGGATGAGATAGTACCTCTCTGAGTTCTTCGTGTGCCACTTGGTAAGGATTAGATGAGTCCATGTTTGTAACCTTTTAACCACAGTGTTTGTTACGTGGGCAGCGATGCCTTTGAGTTCCCAGTGGTTGCACACTGGAATATTTTCCCCAATTAGTGACAGAAAACAAAAGAGATGTTGAGGCTCTTCTCAAACTGACCAGTGCATATTCTGCCTGGAAATTTTCACTTTCTACTGTCTTTTAAGACCTCTGTGAAATCCAAGCAACACACAGCTGCTCTTGAATGGACCCTGGAGTAGAGAAATAAGGGCTGAGAGGATCCTATGAATTGTACACTAAATATTCTAGCTACCTTTGAAAAGTTAAAAATACAAGTTTAGGGTTTGTTTTTTTTTTGCTTTAACTAGTGCAAGGTAGAACCATAAGACCACCAAACTATAAGCTCGGACACTAACAAAGTAACAATCATTCCTTATGCCAAAGGATTATCCAGTGCCAGTAGCTTGAACTGACAGTTCTAACGTCAGCTGGGGAATTCAGAATAGCTACTGTGGAAAAGCACTTGGGAAACTGGGGGACTCCTCCAGCATCCATGGGCCTCCTAATCACTGTAGACTTTGGAGTCACAAGAAGTGACTGTGCAAACTGGCCTCTGGGAGTGACGAGCCTCCCACAGTTCGCATGTTGTGTGCATACAAGTGGGGGAGAACAAGGAAATAGCGAATACGAGTTAGCAGACATCTTGCTACATTCCGGCTTTCTCTCTACCACATGGCAACTGCCAGGCTCCATCGAGTTGCACAGTCTCTTTAGAGAATAAGCTGTAGGCATAAACAGACCCATTTGTGTCTGGGCTACCTCATTCTGATGATCTGAGTCCAGAATAAAGCACGGTGGGAAAACTACTTAGAAACTTTGAAATCCTGTATGAATAAAGGTATCACTTTTGATGTTTTAAGACCAAATGTGACTTAAGGAGCAACAAAGCTTGTTGGAAATTTGGGACAAACACTCCCACACGATGTTTTGAGTCTCAGCGCAGCATACTTGTGCTTCTTCCAAAGTCTGCTGACATCGGAATTGCTGGCTTCTTTTATCTTTCGCGCAGCTGAAACCATTACAGGTATTTGTAGACAAACTCCTGAAGTTGCTTGTAATAGAGTAAAATCCTTGTACATTAGTACACAGGAAAGAGTTCATTCATAGTCAGCAGCACATATTACTGCCTAATCTTTTATTCTCTTTTCAAACAACGCTTTAGAAGACAGTAAACATATTTTTAAATAAAAAAATGTTTAAATATGGTTTTAATTAAAATAGAATTGTATCACTTTCCACTCTCTTTCTATCCTTCAGCACCTCCCAGCTACTCTCCCTTAAACCCCTCCTACAGCTCGGTAGTCTGTTTTTCTTTATTATCATTGCATATGTGTGAGTGCATACACATATGTGTGTATACATGTGTATGCACAAAAACATGTAAATACAACCCACTGAGTCCATTTTTTGTTGTTTGTGAGTATATGGTTTCATGGTGACCACTCTGCATTGGGCAACCAATAAAGGCTCACCCCAGGGAGAGGCTAATTCTCCTCTCAGCAGTCATTAGTTGCCTGCTGTGGGATGGTCTGTATGTCAAACATGTTGCTTATTGGTCAATAAATAAAACACTGATTGGCCAGTGGTCAGCCAGGAAGAAGTATAGGCGGGACAAGGAGGAGAGAATTCTGGGAAGTGGAAGGCTGAGGAGACACTGCCAGCCGCCGCCATGACAAACAGCATGTGAAGATGCCGGTAAGCCACAAGCCATGTGGCAAGGTATAGATTTATAGAAATGGATTAATTTAAGATGTAAGAACTAGATAGCTAGAAGCCTGAGCCATTAGCCAAACAGTTTAAACAATATAAGTCTCTGTGTTTACTTGGTTGGGTCTGAGCGGCTGTGGGACTGGCGGGTGGCAGAGATTTGTCCTGACTGTGGGCCAGGCAGAAAAACTCTAGCTACAGTTGCCTGTAGTTCTTTGTCTAGGGATAGAACCCCATGAAAATTTCCCCTTTCCATATTACCTAGTCAGCTTCCTAGGGCTACCGAGGTCATGCACCTTAGAAAAGAATTTACCACTACCATTTTCCTAGACCAGTGTAAGTCTTTACTACATTTTCTAAATCTTATCCTTATATCCACAGATAAGTGTAGCTACTAGCCCCACATCAGGTCCATTTCTACTTACAGGAAATGGAAACCATCACAGATAACTACAACTGGACACAGTGCAGAGATCAGGAGATTATGGGAAGCCCAGCCCCAATGGCTACATCTCCATCACAACTCCTGTGGCTCAAGGAACATCATCAAAGAAGGGATGAAAGATTGTAAGAGTCAGAATACGAGGGTGTTGTCTGTGAAGCCTTCTCTCCTAGAAAGAGCCACATGAACAAGACTAGAACAATGGCGATATCAGATGGCGTACCCTTTTTATTCAGTCTTCAGGACTCATATCTTTGGAGTCATTCATGTTTTATTGGCATTCAAATATTATCAGGCACTTAAGTGTTGGTTATTGTACCAGGCTCTGGAAACAAACTAATTAAAAGATATATCATCCACCCTCATCTAATTAGTGTCATTGGGGGTGAAAGACAGGATGCCCAACAATTTCAGGACAACACTAATGGCTAATGAGAGTGAAGGCATATGAAAAGATTACAAAAACCAAGAGGGGCATATCTGTTCTATCTGGTATATGAGGAATGAACAGGCATGTTACCAATGGAGCAGCATAGACCACAAGCAGATTATAATAAGCACAGTATACTCTCTCAAGGAAATCATTCAGATAAAAAAGAATACAGGGACCAAAAACAAGACTGGGTGAGAATAAGGTTGAACCTGTTTTCAGGGGTCAGACATTTTCAGGCTGGCATGGTAAGTGGCATTTGATGATGAACTATGGAGGAGTTGCCAATGATATGAATAGTTTGCCTGCAAGAATAATTCTTCAGTGATAGCTAAATGGCTAGGGATGTGGCTCAGTAGTAGAGTGATTGCCTAGCATGTATAAGGCCCTGGGTTCAAACCTCTTAAACACACACACACACACACACACACAGCAAACAGATCACATTTAAAATTATAGAGGTCATTTTGAAGGTTATTGCTTCAAGTGAAGCAGGAAACCTCTGATCATTGTCCCTAATTGGTGCATTTGCAGTTGGTGTGGCTAAGGGGACATGGAATAGAATTAGAGTGTTCCTTGATCTGACTCAGAAAATAAGAAGAGAGAGGGAAGGAAGGAGGGAAGTCAAAGGAAAAGAAAGAAGAAAGACAGAAGGGTGTGTGTGTGTGTGTGTGTGTGTGTGTGTGTGTGTCGGGGGGGTGTCTAGAGTCATATAAGGTCACACAAGAGGTGGACATTTACTGGATTGTCAAGCTTTTGTGGCCTTTATAAGACTTCTTATTTGGGAAGACAGAAGTAAATCCAGTTGCAGTGGGTTAATGGGAACTGAGAAAATATAACATGAGCACAGACTGCCATTTCAAGATACCTGACTTGGAAAGTCTAGGACCAAATTTACAAAGCTTTGTAAATAAGCCAGGAGTCATAAAAGCGCAATCTTAGTCTATTTGATGGCCAGATAGAGTCTTTGTTGGTTAACAGTAAAATGACCCATGATCAATGAAACTTTTGAAGCTTGTATTCAATAAATATGACTGGATACTTGTGAAATTGCCTGGGAAAGTGTGATAAGCCTAGTAAGGTTTACTCCAAAGAGACAGAAGAAAAAAGTATGAATAACTGAGAAGGCTAGGACATAACCCAGTTGTACTGTTTCTTGATAATAGACTTCAAAATGGAAAGGAGCCAAGAAGAGAGAAACTGGGGGCATTTCTCAAGGTGTAGAGGCACTTCTCAAGGTGTAGGGGGCA
>CABHPH010140813.1:7209-32027 GCA_902168325.1 Peromyscus nudipes | reverse complement strand
AAAAAAATGTGTTATTGGTTTTTACATTATTGTGAGAAAATATCCCAGAAATTCAACCTTTGGATTAATATTTATTTTATGTCATGATTTTAGGGGACTCATTCTATAGCCACTTGGATCTGTTATCTTTGAGGTCTGTGTTGAGGCAGAAAAACACAGAAGTTTAATAAGAGTGCTCACTGGAGCCAAGATGCTCACATTAAGATAGCCATGAAAGGAGAGACAGAGAGGGAGAGAGGGAGAGAGGGAGAGAGAGAGAGAGAGAGAGAGAGAGAGAGAGAGAGAGAGAGAGAGAACATGGGAGTGAATTAGAGAGAGATAGAGAGAATCAAAGAGATAACACATGTAAAATGTGAAGAACAAAAACATACCCTTTCAAAGCAAGCTTCTGGTGACCTAATTCTACCATCTAGACTCCTGCTCCAAAAATTTCCATTGCCATGGGAAAGAATTCAATGATCTTTTCAGTTCTATCCATTTGCTTGCAAATTTCATTATGTCAATGTTTTTAACAGCTGAGTAATACTCCACTGTGTAAATGTACCACATTTTCTTTATACATTCTTCAACTGATGGTCTTTCCAGTTTCTAGCTATTATGAATAAAGCTGCTATGAGCATAGCTGTGCAAGTGTCCTTGTGGTATGGTAGAGCATCCTTTGGGTATATGCCCATGAGTGGTGTAGTTAGATATTGACGTAGATCTATTCTCAGTGTTCTGAGAAACCTCCATATTGATTTCTAAAATGGTTGTCCAATTTTAAACTCCCATGTTATGTGGAATAAAGGTCTTGTACACTGTAAAGTTTTGTCACTCAAATTGGTTTAATAAAACATTGATTTGCCAGTAGCAAGGTAGGAAGTAGAGGCAGGGTGACCAGACTGGGAGAATGCTGGGAAAAGGAGGAGAGTAGAGGCAGATGCCAGCCAGCAGGTGAAGAAAAAAGATATGTAGAAAGTGAGGTAATAAACCCAAACCATGTGGCAAAAGATAGATAAGAAATATGGGTTAATTTCAATGTAAGAGCTAGCTAGTAATAAACCTGAGCCACAAGCCAAGCATTTATAGTTTATATTAAGCCTCTGAGTAATTATTTAGAAGCAGCTGAGGGACACAGAAAAACTTCTGTTTACCCCCACAAGCAATGGAGGAGTGTTCCCCTTGCTCCACATCCTCTCCAGCATGAGCTATCACTTGTGTTTTTTTTTTTTCTTAGTCATTCTGAAACATTTAAGGGGAAATGTCAGAGTAGTTGATTTGCATTTCCCTGATGGCTAAGGATGATGAACAATTCTTTACATGTTTCTCTGACTTTTGAGAATCTTTTGTTGAGAATTATCTGTTTAGGTCTGAACTAGACATCAAAAAACCAAATAACAATTAACCCCAATTTTTAACTGGATTATTTGGTTTTCTGATGTCAAGTTTCTTGAATTCTTAATATATTTTGCAAATCAGATGTGGGGTTGATGAAGATATTTTCCTATTATATAGGCTGACATTTCATCTTTTCCAGGCCCAGAAAGACAAACATGGTGTGTACTCACTTATAGGTGGATATTAGTCATAAAGTAAATGATAACCATGCTACAATCCACAGACCGAAAGAAGCTAAATAACAAGGAGGGAGTGGTGGTGACATATCAATGTCACTGTAAAGGGGAAATAGAATAGACATCATAGGTGGACAAAGAAACAGGAGGGATCAGGTCCAGGTCAGGGAAGGATGCAGGGAGTGCTGGAAAAGACAATTAGAATCTGGGGGGAATCTGGGATGCACTGGAAACCTAGTGCAATTGGAAACTCCCAGGAATCTGTGAGGGTGTCTCTCACTAATACTCAGAAGAATGGGGGATACTAAGCCAGAACCTCTATGTCCTGGCCCTTAAGGGTGAGCTTCCTCTCATGGTATGTGTCTCAAACTGGACCAGTCATTGGTTGGCCGCTCCTTAATTCCATGGCACTTTTACCCCAGCATATCTTATAGGCAGGACATATTGTAGGTCAAAGGTTATGTGGCTGGGTTGGTGTCCCAGTTCCTCCATTGGAAGTCTTTCCTCATTCAGTTCATAGAAAAAACATGGTGACTCATAACCATTTACTACTACAGTTCCAGAAGATCCAAGCCTCTGGTCTCCATGGGCAGCAAGCATGCACATGGTGCACACACTTGCAGATAAAATATTCATACATATATAATAAAACAAATAGATGTTATTAATTAATAATTAATTAATTAATTAAAGCTCATCTGTAAGAGATCCAAAATATACAATCTTACTTACTTTTCCTACAAAAAGAGAACTCTCAAAATGTTTGACAAACACAATAAAGGATGAGTCTGGATGTTGAGTAATAGAACATAAAGTCAGTTACACCTGTGCTCGAAATCAACTCATTAATCTCAGATTTAATTTTATTAGCAATGGAGAACAGTTTATCATACTCATAGTACTTTCTACAGTACAGATGGCATGTTAAAGTGATACATACAAATTGCATCTCAGCAAATAAGTTATTAAAAATCATTGTACAACTCTATACCCTCTCAATAATACTACGTTTCTACTTTTTTGCAAACTTGAAGTTATTAACCAATACTATGTCACTCTTCTGTTTTGGGTCTTAAATAATTAAGCATATCTCTAAAGATTTGACTTCTTAAGAATTCGTGATTTTATTTAATGGAATTTTATTTGGTCATATTTAATGGAATCAATCATTTTACATAGTGAAATATCCTTAGACAATGCTACATTTAATATTTTTTAGACTCTTAACAGTACATTTGTACCAGTGCCTCTCTTCTACTTTTCTTTTTCATAAAAAAGATACCTTAGTGCATGGTATCTTTGTCTGAACTGACAAAACAAACTGATCTCCCTTAAGAGTGTATAATTATTTAGCATTAATTTAAATACAATCTACATATGTTCATTTAACTAAGCCCTTTAAAAATCAATGGTACTTATTCACATATATTAACTGAACTGCTCTTTATGTTTCTAAATCTTAATGCTATAAAAATGACTTAACTCTATGACTCAGTCATAAAAAATTTAATATTATAAAATGAATCTTTTACTTATAAAACCAGGAGAAGTTCAACTTGGCATTAATGTTTCACTATCAATATTATCTTAATTTTGTTCTCAAATTAATTTTATCTATTCATATTGTAATGATAAGGATATTAGGCTCTTAATATTAGAAGACATTTAAAACTTAACCTGCTAATGCTATCAAATATAACAACCCTTTCTATTGGTAGAGCAATTGTCTGGTATATTGAGGTCACAGGAACTGCTTTCAATCTTTTGAAAATTCTGAGGACAAAAGACAGTCTAAAAAGAAATATTTTAAGGAGATGGAAGTTATTTTGATGGACAACTTGGCTTGAGCAGCACAGAGTTAGCAATTCTACTCACTGGTCTGGAAACAGAAGTCACTTAAGCAGCACTAACACTAATGACCAATGAACTTGAACTGCTGTGGTTAAACTATTTCTATAATGAAATTATTAAAAAGGACAAGGGAAATGGCCATGTCAGCATAATAACATCCAGAGATGTTGGGAGAGAAAACACATTTTTTTCTATTGTATAAAAGATGTTCAATGTTCCTTTAAATGAGACAATGAATTTATTTTTAAAGGATAACAGAAAAAGAAGTTGATATTAAAAGTTCAGGGGAAGACAGACTTTGATCCCAGTTTTAGCTAAGTGACAGACATCTGGTCTTATCTGGAGATGCTCATTATAACTCTAACCAATTTCATACATGCATATCATATATTTTGGGCATGTTCACTCCAAATGGTCCTCTCTTGTGACCCTCTCACTTTGTTTTGAAACCACATTCTTCACAACATCTTCCTCTCTTACTTTTATAACATTTCAAAATAAGTATAATTGTCATTGTTTACATATATTAATGTGGGTTATTTATTGGGTCATGGATATCCATTAAATTTAAGAAGGGAATTAAGACATTTTTCTTCACAACAAAGTTAAAAAAGTTCCTGACTTAGATTTTACTTGTTTAAATTCTTATTTTATATGCATTTTATTGATTGTAACATCCTTAAAAATATCATTTGTAATATAATTAATCTGTGGTAGTCAGTCCCTTAATTTTTTTCTGGTAGCTTAATGGTATTCAAAGTTATTACATTTGAATGGTGAATAACATTTTAGTAGTAGATTCACATAAAAGATCATATTCAGTTAAAACTAAAGATATACAATTATGTTTATCAACAATGTAGGTTTCACACAAAAAAAAATCACAACAGAGCAGACTTTCAATGAGTATACACATGTCATCCAAACCTAGTTATAGGACTTCACAGAGGCCCTTACCAGTAAAGCATTGTGAGTGAAATAAATATGGAATCAATTCATATCTTGCTGACATGACCTGTGAAGAAGACTAAGCCTGTTGTTTCGAGATTAGTCATTTGCATATTCAGGTGGTGGCAACACACCTCTAGATTCTGGAGAAGCACAGAATTTTGAATGCTTCTGTTAAATATGATGGATGCTTCTTCACTGAGGTCCTTGGGGGAATGCATTCATGGATGAATGCTTTATACACACATATATACATGCATGCATATCTATATTTCAGTATAGAAAGATGTTGGGTGGGTGCTTCCAAATGCATGGGGACTGAAGAAAAAGATGAGACATAATTAAACCTATCCTTGCTCTAAAGAACTATAGGTATATATAAATATATAGTTTACATAGTTTGGAAGAATCTAAGGGCACCGAGATTTACTTTACTCTCCAGACTGAAAGTTCTTGGTAAACTCTTTTCTTCCACAAATACAAAACTGAACAACATTGCCACAGTATAGTCATTTGTGGGCTCTTCAAATCAGCAGCTTCATCTATTTTCCTAAAAAATTTTCTGTGACATCTTTTTGTCTCTCTATTAAATCTGCTTCTTTTATTAAAACATCAATTATTAACATTTTGAGAATCTCATGCTTCTCTGTCTCTATTTGAGTGATCACATATTATTCATCTAATTTCATCTTTTTAAACTATATCAATAATTCTTACGTAGATTTTCAAACATCTTTTTTCACTTCATCTCCTGATCTCCAGTTGCTACTAAACATTTCTACCTGAACATTTTAAAGGGGTTTGCAAATATCAACATTATCAGCTACAGACATAATTCTTCCTTTGTTCTTAATGTCATATTCAATTATTAGCTTTGTCAGATAATTTGAAAGCTTAGGGACCTATTGGTCTGTCTGTTCGATAGAATCAATCAATTAAGAATTCCACCCACAGCTCACAATACTTACTGCCTTGTCAAAAGCTTTCACAATTTTTTTTTAAATTTGTGTGTGCAAATGTGTACTTGTGGGTCCTCATGCATATTTGCCTGTGTGTGAAGGACAGAGGTTAATGTTGGAAATACTGCTTTATCACTCTCAAACTTATCCCTGGAGATAAGAGTTTGTCCGTGAAGCTAGTGATCATCAATTGACTTAATTGTATGGTTATGGGCTTGGTAGACATTCACTTACTGATTTTTGTCATCTCCAAAACCTGCCTTTCAACACTTTCAGATACTGAGTAAAGCATATCATTGCTTTCTTGTACACCCTGTACATAAAGAACAAATGATTACGGTTCCTCCTCCTTCTGCTCCTCCCAATTCCTCCCCACCTCCCTTCCTATCCAGATCCACTCCCTTTCTGTCTCTCATTAGAATAGTAAGGCTATGTGAAACCATAAGCAGTAGATATTATGTGAGAAAAGAATCTATTTTCAATAAAAAGAAAAAGAAAAGGAGAGGTCACTATTTAGTAGTTTAGTTGACATAAAATGGAGTGCTAAGAAATGGTAGCCTGTCATATTTATTTGGTATTTCAAATTGTTTAAGACAAGATTTTATTCAGCTTGTTTCTTTTTTCTACTTTCCATCCTTTTTCATTTTTCAAGAATATCTTTAACCTGTAAATAAACTAAACAATAAGAATTGAGTATTTGTAAAATAATTAAATGAGAAGGTTGTAATCAAATATTACTTTAACACTGCAGTTTTAACTGATACATATTTGTTTTTATTTATGGCATAAACTATGATAATTTGATGTATTATAGTGTCCAAGGATCAAATAAAACAAAACAAAACAAAACAAAACAAATATATGGTTACACATTATACTGAACTGTTTTTACTTTTATCTATTCATTTCCTCATATCAAAGGCACAAGACAGAACATGATTTGTCGTTTTTGAAAACCTAGCATAGCAGCTAGGTTTTTATAGGAGACTAAAACAAAGGATCAGCTATTTCTAGACTAATTAAATATATTTACATTTTAACATGGGTTTTCACAATTAATTTTGTATGCTATCAAATACAATGAGCCTTAACCATAATGAATTTCCAGTTACCAATCATTTCGATTTAAATGGACCAGATCAAGTTATATCAGGTTTAAAAGAAGAAATTTATGGGAACACACTGCATGAATATGCTTTCAGCTATGTGACAGAGAAAGCACGACTCTTACAAGGTTAATGAAAAATAAAACAATTATTTCTCAGAAAATAGAGAATTTATTCTGAGACAGTTGTAAGTAGGTGTGGTTCTATCTTTATTTAGAATGACTTGATCCAGGTTCTTGGTGAAAGAAACTGCAATAACTTCAGAATTTCCCTCCCAGAGGAAGCTTTTTATTGAGCACATGTAGAAATCATGCATTTCTTTGATGCTGAGGAATGAAGAAATATTTTGATTGAAGTCTAGCTACTTACAACTTATTTCTTATTGATTTTATGTCTTACTTGCTCGCTCATAAAGTCATTTTAAAGAAAAGTGCTTAGCCTGCTGACTTACAATAATCATATTCTTCTGGGATACTGAGATGCAGTTGTATTTTCCTGGATATAGGAAAGGTACGAACAGAACAAAATGAAGATACAAGGAGAGTAGCCATAGTCTTACCCATTTCAGTGAGGAGATGGGGCATGTTTTTTTTCCTTCCTTTTTTTCTTTTTCTTTTGCTGCCATGGTAACAGTTATCTAATGGGGCCAGCCTTCCTCTTTTTCTTTCTTCTGGAAAGTGCACAGTTAATCGCCTATAAAGGAATAGCCAAATATATACTATGCAAGATTGTTCCATCTTTTTTATTCTCTTTAAAGGCAAGTCTATTTGACCTTTCATTTTCCCAAACATGTGTTATCAGATTTTAAAATGTCAGCTACCTTTGAAGTAACATGGTCATTCAATGTGAAAGTTATGATTGAAACATATGGTGGAAAAATAAAAACAAATGAAGTTACTTGCTTTGGGCTTTTTATATACTGTCTCACATTTTATTTGTAATTCATCACTACTAGAGGAGGACTGCGTTCATTTTGAGGCATGGTTTTGCAATTCTTTCTTCAATTTAACACCATCAGTGTTCCAACTTGCCTCTTTAGTGCAGATAGAGATTAGGGGTGGATTTCATATATCAAGAGAGCTTAAACACAGTGTGTTTTGAATGAAGATGTTCTGAAGTGACTTTATTTGTGCTAGGGTTCATGTTTGAGAACAGGAAACAGTTTCCTTCTCCTCAAGAAGTTAAATAATGTGATTGTATACAACAATGATATGATGGGGCTATAATTTGAGAAAAGATGATATCTTGGTTAATTTTGTACATAAGACTGATATCTGTTTTGGAAAATGCTGCTCTATGCATTCATGGAAAATCGGTGGAAATTTCTATTATAAATAAAACTATTATTTTCTGTAAAGTATTTGACAGTAATGGTTGCTATTTTAAAATTATTTGAAGATTAACTATAACATTATTTTTGCAGGGATGAAATTTAGTGGCTAATGTAGATTATTTTGCTTTCCTAGGAAACTTTTACTTAAATGAACTGTATTTCTATATAATGCAATTTCAGCACATTATGTGGCCTGTGAAATGAATGGAACTTAAATCATTGCATTTTGCAGAATCAGTACTTGCAAAATAATATCAAGGGAATTTCATTTCTACATAACCAGTAAAAAATATGATATCAGTGATAGTACAACATACTCTTGATTTTTCTTGGACTGGAAATGAGCACATTGACATTAAAAAATGTTAAATAAGAAAACTAAAAGTGAAAGAGGATTAGCGGAAGTCTTCCCTGTTCTCAGTACTGCTAAATTATATTCTCGCAACAAGTCCATCATCCCTGACAGTAAGTTCAAAGATCTGATAGTGGCAGATCTCACAACACCCTTTCCTAAACACTTCCATAAAAAGGTATGTGTAAGCCTGTAGAAGAAAATGCAGGTGTGACCCAGCAGCCAGCTTACCTGGAACACTGTGCTTATAAATAAGAAGCATTGACACACCATGTCCCAGAAGTCAGAACACTGAATTCTGAAATAGTGTGAGTGAGTAGCTAGTAGCTGGCCTGCAGATGAGTCTGTGCTCTTCATGTCTCCTTCAATGTGCTTCTTCCACACAGAGACTCTGGTGGTATGAGAGCTCACTACTCAGTCCGAGGAAATGTGCTAATCAATTACACCTGATAGGTTTCCACCATATAAATGGTTGCTCACGTGCAATAAAGCAGACACTGCTGTGGAAGGTCACTCTGTATGCGGTGAATGTGTGTTTCTCTGATTGGTTGATAAATAAAACACAGATTGGCCAGTAGCCAGGCAAGAAGTACAGGAGGAACAAGCAGACAAGGAAAATTCTGGGAAGAGGAAGGGCTGAGTCAGGAGTGACCAGCCAGACACAGAAGAAGCAAGATGACAAGGCAGCACTGAGAAAAGGTACTAAGCCACATGGCTAAACATAGATAAGAATTATGGGTTAATTTAAGTGTAAGAGCTAGTTAGTAATAAGCCTGAGCTAATAGCTGAGCAGTTATAAATAATACTAAGCCTCTGTGTGATTATTTTATAAAAGGCTGTGGGACTGTGGGTGAGAGATTTTTCCTGACCATAGGCCAGGCAAGTCACAGGAAATCTTCTGACTACAAGACTCTTTTCACTGAAACTGTCTCCAGAGTGGTTTATCTGATGGGCCACACTCCTATAAGTGAGGTATGGGGAAAGAGATTTGTAATCCTATCTAGTCAAGAATCTAAGTCAGAAGGATAGCTGTTGGTGGTGGTATTTTACTCTATTGTGGGGCCCACCACCCAGCTCCCAAATAAATCACACACAGAGGCTTATTATTACTTATGAATGACTGGCCTTGGCTTGGTTTAGTTTCTAGCCACCTTTCCTTAAATTAACCCATCTATCTTTTGCCTCTGGGCTTTTCCCATTCTCTACCTTCTGTAAATCTTACTCTTACTCCCTAGCTTGCTATGTAGCTGGGTGACTGGCCCCTGGGGTCCTCCTCCTTCTCTGGCTTCTAGATCTTAGCTAACATCCCTCTCCTCAGATTTCTCTTTTTATTTATACTCGCTGCTAGCCAGCCCCACCTATCCTTTCTCCTGCCTTGCTATTGGCCAGTTCTTTATTAAACTATCGGAAGTTTTACACAGGCACAGTAATACAGCTTCACAGAATTAAACAAATGCAATATAAGCAAAAGTAACACATCTTAAAATATTCTACTACAGATGGCAATTTCAAGACATGCCTGGGCTACAGAATGAGTTTCAAGGCCAGTGTGGGCGATTTAACCAAAAACATTGAGAAAGGGCTGGGGATGAAGTTCAATGGTAGTTTGTCTAGCGTGAATGAGAACCAGTGCTCTATCTTCCATACTCCAATCAATCAGTTGTAAATGTTTATTTAGCATGACAAAACAAAACTAACTTGAGGGCACTTTGGAAATGCACTCCTTTGAAAGTATATCAATATTATATTTAAAAAGAATTCTCCATAATGATAGCAATAAAATGGCCTTTCTATTATGAGACTGAGCAATCCAAGGAAGACACTGAGGCAGAAAGACTCAATAAGTGTATCACTATGGTACATAAATCTGTTATGTATAAGCCAGAATCATTTACTTGCAGATTGACATGCAAGTGCAAATATAACCAGTTACTGAACCTGTGTGTTCATGGATCAGAGAATCTAAATGTAAACAACGGTTGCATCAAGTCAAATGATAGCTTTTGCATTTTTCCATAAAATGCCATGAACAAAAATGCTGGAGTCACTTGAACTGGTTGTTTACAAGGTAGAATGCAATTTGGCTCTTGAAAGACTTCACGATTCGTACAAGAGATTTATGATTAGATACAATGGTGACCAAAAGACAGTGGTGCTGTTAGTTGAGGTACAGTTACTTATGCCAGAAATCTGAGCACATAACTTAAACAGAACTTTTAAATTTATTTTTTTTAATTTATGGAGTGTAAAAATTCTTATTCACATACTCACACAGAGATATATACACATACACATACTTTTAAAATGAAAATTATATCATAATCTTGAAGCCAATGTGGTAAACTAAATGCAAAGGAACTATCTCTACCATTTCCTGTCTGTCCTTCCTTTGCAATTAGAATATAGTCAATTCACCTTCATGCAGTAGTTACACTGAGTTATTTTTAGAGTATCATTAATAATAATCCTCATCTCTTGAAATGCTCTCTGCAGGTGGCACAGTCAAGCTCAGAGAAAAACACCACTTTAGTGACATGTCATGGGTGGTATATTTGGAACCAAGCAAGGAGCAGATAGCCAAGTATTATGCAAAATTAAACAGGTGGCTCACACTTTCTGCTACTCACCTTTCCTTACAGTTTTGCTCACACCAAAAGCCTCGTGACGACGGTGGTAATTTACTCATCAACTGGAGTGGGCTGGAAGATTTGCAGATAACTGGTGAAACATTGCCGGGTATGTGCCTGAGGGTGCTTCCATGGAGCTTAGCGTTTTGATCACTAAACTCAGTAATTTGTCCCCACTAGTGAGTTTGATCATTATCTAGTCTACCGAGGGTAAGAACACAGCAATGAGGGGAGGAACGAAGAATCAGCTGTCTCTTTTTGAGCTAAGACGTTGGTTACAGTGTCCTGTCCTTCCACATCAGCACTTTCGGAACTCACACACTCAGACTCAGGGCGCTGGTCCTGTTCCATCATTCCTCAAAGTCCGGTGCATAAAGTTACAATTAGTAAATCTAGTTCCTCAATTTCTAAATTTCTGTGTGTTAAATATTTTTTTAACGTCTATGAATGAACGTGAGTGGAGTTACAGGGTTACATTCCAAGACAAATGGCATGCAGTGATGATTATGCCAGCACAAGGTAATAATGAGTTCCAGCAGCCAGATTAACTGGTTTGTCGTGTCCAGGACTTTAAGCAGGACAGTACATCAGATCATCATGTGTATTGGTTTTGTTTTGTCATTAAATCTACATGTTCTGGAAGGAGAGATCTATCAGTTATCAGGGACAAATATAGATCATTTCACATATGTATGTATTTTAATTTAGAAAGAGTCTGCACTGTTAGGCTTCCTTCTCACCTGGCAAATAGCCCTTAGTTTTTCCCTTCCCCATGTTCCCTCCTTCACCTCTTTCTTTTCTTCTCCTCCCCATTTGGTCCTCCTTTGCAGATTACAGTACTACCCCACATCCATCTTTATCTATTTGATTTCCCTTTCTAGGAAAATCCACCGCCCACCCACTTCCTTACTATCTTATCTAACCTCGGTGGTTATATAAAATCTACTTACCAACTCATCGGTCAGTGATCATTAAAGAAGGTTCCTCCTGAAGTAGATGAAAACATTAGAACCCCGCAGTTAGACAATGTGCAGAGTGAGAGAACTTGGAACACTTGGTCCTCAATGAAATATATCTATCAATTCTCTCCCCTCAGGGCACAGGGAACCCTGCAGAAGAGAAGACAAAGATTTTAAGAGCCAGATGGGATGGAGGACACCAAGGTAAAAAGGCTCATAAGCACAGCAAGACCCATACACATATGAACTCACAGAGACTGTGGCAGCACACACAAGGCCTGCACAGGTCCAGGCCAGAGAGGGTTCTGGGTTAAGAGGGAAAATGTACACACACAGAAGCTTTCTCAAACTGATAAACCCTAGCAAATGAAAAATTAGTTTCAGTCAATGGAGTCTCACTGAGTATAGAAATCATTCTCGAGGGCAGGAGCCATGTCTAGTAGTAGATGGCCAACACAAAATTAACTCAGTGACATTTTTGGAGATTCTTTTTCTCATAATGCCTTATCAAGGATGTTATAGTTATTGTTGCTGTCATTATTATTATTATTACTTTACTGGTCCTTTGCCTCATATTGTTGTTTCAAGTTTGTGCTTTTATGAAATTTCTGCATGTGTGAATTTGTGTATCTCTTCTTCTATGTTTGTTTCATGTGCTTTTTTTTGCTTTTTCTCCTTTTTTTGTTTTACCCTATTCTTCATTTTTATTTTAATTTTACCTTTTTATTTATTTTTTTCAAGGTGGCTGTTGGTATCCTAATGAAAGAGAGAAAGAAAAGGGGTGGATTTAGTGGATTGGGCAGTGGGGAAGATCTGGGGAAAGTTGGGGAGGGGCCATAATCAGAAAATACTGTATGAAAAATATCTATTTTCAAAAAATTTAGGAAAAACAATTCTTCCATGGGTTATTGCTACTGTAACGTTAAATAAGAAAGCAGAGCAACACATATCCACCTGATGTTTCCCAGAAAGGATAGGTGCTGGCCAGAGTTTGCCATGGTGTGACAAGGGGCTTGGATTAGCTGGAGCACCTGCTTTCAGTTCATTTTGGTTTTGTTGTTGATTAATTAATGCTCTTTCTTAAGGGCTCTAGGAGATAGGATGTGGTCTTCCCATATATTCCGTCTAATTGACCAGACTTTTCATAATAGATAAAGATGTATTTTACATGACTGATATCCCATTTTGTTATATAGAACCCTATTGAAAGAATAGGGCACAATTCTCACTGAGTGCTATGGTCAAGCACCATTTCAGACCCATTTGCCTGATCTTTCTCCCAACCACTTCTTCAGCCGGATTGCCTCTCATAGGGACCAACATTTGATAACCTGGAGATTTTTGTGAGACTTCCTCAGATCATTAACTATAGATTTTTACCTTTGTCAATTGATTTCATGCCCCCAATTTTCAAGATAGGAGACTAATATATCCCAGGTGTTACTAAAGGTATCATACCACAGTGTTTAAAAGTGTGCAGAATTTATTATAGTAAATTGGGGGATAGTTAGTGTCAGCAAAAGTCTCCTTCCCTGCTTTTTTTTTCCCCAGTAGACTATTCCAGGATGTAGGGTTTTAAGAGAAGCTTCACAAATCCATCTCCAATAACCACTGTTCTCCATGAAGTGATAACTTAGGAGTATCTTCCCATATTTTTGTTTTGCATATTTCATTACCACATAACAGTGCCCTTTACATTTGTTACCCTCTGGTATCAACCAATTAAATATTGCTTCTCCTGCTCTTCCTCTTCTTGCTTCTACTCTTCTTCTTCTTCCTTCTCCTCCTCCTAACCCTCCTTCTCCTTTTCTCTGTCTCACTGTCTCTGTCTTTCTATGTGTTTCTCTCTCTCTCTCTCTCTCTCTCTCTCTCTCTCTCTCTCTCTCCTTTTCTCTCTGAAGGACCATATGTGCACATGTGTGTGCATGTATTTGGGAGCCATAATGCAATATTAGGGTCATTTCTCAGAAGCTACCCACTTTGTTCCTAGAGAGAGGGTCTTTCTCAGGTCTGAAACTTTCAAAAGTTAGCCTCGCTGACTGGCCAGTACACCCTGGAGATCTACCTCCATATCCTGGGTATTTAAAGTCCATACTATGAGGCCCAGATTTGTTGCTCTTGTTGGTTGGTTGGTTGTTCACATAGGGAAAAATTATAATTTCATTATCTGGAATCCAGAAATTAATCCCAGGTCCTCCTTTTAGCAAGGCAAAAACTTTATTGATGGAAATATCTCCTCAGCAAAGATATTGCAATTTAAAATCTTTTTAAAGTATATGATTTCCAGAGAACTTTAAGCTGTATGAAAATATACTTAAATATAAAATTCTTAAATTCATAAAATAGTTCAGTTAAAAATCCTTTATCTCACACAGTTGTGGGGTTTTTTGTGTGTATAATTAGGATGGATTAGCTTTATACAATTCTAAACTAATTTGACTGTCTGCTTACTGTTAAGCACCTGTAATCAAAATAATAAACACAGCAGTGAATACAATGGCTGGCTACTTACCATATAGTTGGTACAACCAAGCTATATGGAGGGATAAATTGGTATATTTTTAATGGTGAGTATTTTCTTAATATTATTTACATAAAATATAATTCTTACAGCTAATATTTCCATTATCATATAGAATTAGAAGTTAAGAGCCTCATAAACCATTAGATTTATTACTAAGTATTAAAGAAACTTCTTTTTATATTTAAAATTGTTTTTAATAATATGAGACTATGTGAAAAAAGCCATATAGAAAGACTAGATTTCATTGAAACTGCATGATAACTAAGCTGCAAGTTATCACGAAAAGCTTATCTACTATGATAAATAGTTTTAACTTTGAAATGGCCTTTGGTTTTTCCTTGAAACTAATACAATACGACTTGTCGTGACTTGGAGGAATCTGTCTCTTCCATAGACCTCCAGCAAGTTGCCCTGGTTGAATAACTTGTATTACACTGGCACCATTTATTTAGAAACTCTGTTTACAGTGGTTTATATAACACACACATCATGGATGCATGCAAATGGATTCCAGATGGCCTTTAGCACTGTGTTCCCCAGATAAGGACTCATTCTGGTAATGGTATGTAGCTCTCATAATGCCATTGTCAATCTTTGAGAAAGTGCCCTTTACATTAATATATTTCCTACATTATGCAACCTTATTCTTGTGTTAGGAAAAAAAAAGGAATGAGTATCATTATTATCTCTTCTTGACCTTCATGCATGCTTTGAACTTTTAGAAATAAAAATGCTCTAAACTATATTTGTCATTATCACTACTTATTATTCAAAAATGATGTGACTGACAGGACTGTTTCCCAAGTTATTTTCTTTCAGTCATGAGTTCTCATTTTTGACCCAAAGGCAATGGTGTTATGCAAAGTGAGGTAGTGGAAAGGGAACATTGCATCTGTTTGAATAAAATAATTCTCCCACAATAATGTATCCAAATGCTACAAACCTTTTTTGTTATGGGAGGTGCCTCTAAGGGGATTAGGAGTTATTACATTTACCTAAGGAAAGCAATGTGCCACAGAAATGCTTTCCTGAATTTGTTATGAGACTTTGATACAAATGTGGCATGGGGAGATTGTTTATATTTATTGGAGTAGTTCCCACTACAAGAAAATAATTGGCTAAAAATAAACTTCCAAGCAATATTCTTGAATCCAGCTTTAGTCCAACCTGAATTCCACTTAGTAATACGATCTTAAAATGATGGGAGCCAGTTTTCTAGTGTCTCCCTAGTACATAAGGCATTGGTCTCCTCTTCTCTATTGACAGTGAGCTTGCTGATTCATATAGAAAAACACTATTTCTGGACAGTCTGTACAGAGAGACTAGCTTCCACAATATAAATGAAAATTACTCACAATATTTTGGAATCTATGAACTTAACCAAACTGAGTAAAGGAAGCACTGTGATAACCTGACATTTAGTCTATATTTACAAAAAAGACCTTTCACCACTCCCTTGGCATCCAGCAATTACATTTAATGTTCAAACACTGCCAAGTAGAAAGCATGCCAAACTCTATTTAATGCACAAATAATATCTATATTTAATTATGAAGTGTATGGGAATTATTAGTTTTAATTACATTAAAAAGTGATTATTTCCTTATGTAGATATTTTCTGCATCATTTGTTGCTTACTTTATTAATTTAGTTGCCCTGTCATTTAAAAATTAATGTTTGTTATGAACAAAATATTATAATGTGTTTGACAGCATAATTATTTAGCAAAACAACAGTCCATTGACCCCTGGGACATTTGAACACCCCAGTCATGGGCTTTTGACCAAATTTATAGTACCAGAGATTGAGTCCCTCCGGCAGTCTTCATGTCCAGTAGCTTGTTGGTTACCCCCATAAAAAATTATGCCACTATTGTATCAGTGGGTTCATCTTACCAGGAAGGGCACATTGATTGGTAAGATCATTGATGTTTTCATGCACCTTCTGGCACCATGTAAGTTCTTGAGCTAATGTATACAAAAACATCAGAATCCACAAATTCTGATATTTATTAAATACAAATGTGTAAGATACTTTATTTTATTAAGACAATATGTTTCTTTTACATATGAAAATAAAGGTAAAACTCCTTTATTTAACAAATTTCCTAATCATTCACTAATTTTGTTAATATAATATTAATAACTCAATGATATAAAATTAAATGGCAGGTAGTATTAAGAATGCATACATAATATATCATATTCTTTAATTTCTGAGTTTTAAAAGTCTTCTTTAATCATTTTCTGTGTGTGTATGTATAAAATTATTATCTAATGAAATAACTCAGGAGGCAAAGTTAGACTGAAAGTCATTTTCATATATTTTTTCTATGGAAAAACAACTAATATATGTTTGAATACAAACATGGCAGACAGAAAATTACCCACATCTTTTTTATTAATTAGATTTTGGATGAGTTTAAGATAAAAAAATATTTTGAATGTAAGTTTCAGTTAATCTAATACAGGTAATTTTAGAATTCTGACAATATATAGACAATTTATACTGAAAAATTTGTTCATCTATAATTTCATTTTTAATATGCTTACAATAAATTGTTCTTAATCTTCAAATGTTGCTCATATGCTACTATAGTATATCTTTTGTATAATATATGTATTTCTATATTTTAAGAGGATTTATTTTTTCATAAAATTCATGATGCTACATTTAATGATCCTGTAATCTTTTTCATTCATTGCATGACACCTTATGTCTTTCCTTTAAGACATAAATCACCTGCACCACATATTAAATAATGAAAAGACGAATGAACAAATTTTAAAACATGGTTCCCACTTAATTATACTTCACCTGGCATTGTTATAAGTTTCAAAGATCATGAGTTAGATGGATGCAACCATACTAAGAAACATGACAACTAGTTCAGAAGGTAAGGTTTTATGAGAAACCATTAAGCTATCTTTCACAATGGCTATGCATTTTCATTCAACCTTAAATGAACAAGAGATCTGTTACTCCATGCCCCTTTTAGCCCATTTTAATGTCAATTTTCTGGATTTGAGCTATTCCTGAAAAGTCCATGTTTAAATCTCATTTGAATCTGCAATTTTCTAAGTATATACAAGGTTAAACATCTTTTAAAGTGTTTAACATTTATTTAATACTATTTAGTATTTGTACATCTCCTTTTGTGAGGAAGCTGCCCAGTTTGGGGGTTTTGTCTGTTTGTTTATTTGTTTGTTTGTTTGTTTACACCCTGGTCACAGTCCTTCCCTTGTCTCCACCAAGGACTCCTTACCACAACCCTTCTCTGTTCCCACCCCCCAATCCACTCCTCCACTGTTTCTGTTCAGGAAAGAGTAGGTCTCCCATGGATATTAAAAAAACTTGCCCTATCAAGTCGCAGTTAAAATAAGCACCTCCTCATGTATAAAGGCTGGGCAAGGCAACCCAGTATAAAGAGTACGGTCCCAAAAGCCAGAAAAAAGAGTCAGAGACAGACCCTGCTTCCACTGTTCGGAGTCCCACAAGAGGACCAAGCTACACAACTGTAACACATATGCAGTGTTCTTAGGTAAATCCCATGCCGGCTCCCTGGTTGTTGGTTTAGTCTCTGTGAGCCCCTATGATCACAGGTTGGTTAATCCAATGGGTTTTCTTGTCGTGTCCTTGACCTCTATGGCTACTCCAATGCCCCCCCCACACACCCTTTTCTTCAGGATTCCTGAGCTCTGCTTATTGATTTTCTGTAGATCTGCCTCAGTTTCCATTAGTTTCTGGATGAAGCCTCTCTGACAACAATTGGGCTAGGCACCGCTCTGTAAGTATAGCAGATTATCATTAGGCATCATTACATTAACATTTTCCCCCTCCAGTCGTGTTTAATTCTATTCTCGGTGTTTGGAACATCCAGCTTGTGAGTTCAAGGGTGGTCTTATTTTCCTGGTATGGGTTTTAGTCTAGACCAGTCAGTGACTGGCCACTTTCCCAATCTCTAGGCCACCTTTACCCCAGTACATCCCATAGACCGGACAGACTGTAGGTCTAAGGTTTTGTGCATGGGTTGGTGTCCCACTACCTCCACTTGAAGTCTTGTTGGGTCACAGAGATGGCCCCTTCAGACTATGTATCTGCTATATCTAGGAGTCTTACCTGGGATCATTCTTGTAAATTTCTGGGAGATTCTATTTTATTGTTAAATATTGCTTTTGCTTTTTTAGTTTAGTAGTCCTTTTAGTTGAATTTGAACATAAATCCTTTTTTCAGATCTATGCTTTACAAAACCATCCCCAAACCTGTGGTTTATTGTCTTCATTTTCTTGACATTGTCATGATAATTTAATTTAAATGAAATCCATGTGATCATTTTTTTAGTTTATAAATCACAGCTTTTGTGTTGTCTTTAAATGTCCAGTCATAACTAAGGACATTTAAATTGTTTCATGTTATTTTCTAAAGGCTTTATAATTTTGCACTTTATATTTGGGTTTATGATCTATTTTGATATATTTTTGTGCTGGGTAACAAATATGTTTTAATATTTTGTATGTGAATATCTGTTGTTCTAACACTACTTGTTGTAAAGTCTTTGGCTTCATTATAATCCATTTGTTCTTTAGTCAAAGATAAAGTCAGTGTATTAGATTGTCATGATTAAGGCAGCCTGAGGACAGGGCAGAGGTAAGGGAGAAGGACCGAAGTAGACCATTCTGAGTCTGAATGGAGACGATTAAACTCAGAGTTTCCACTCTTTAGTCAATCGGATGACTAAGCTGACATGTCTGAAATAGTTTTCTATGCAGTTTGTCAAAGAGGCCACAGAGCTAAAGATAAAGGGGCTATGAATGAAAATTTCAAGAGTCTGCATGGCCAGAGATGCCTGAGTGGACCTTAACTGCAACCCCTTCAGAGACTGCAGTGCATTAACTCTGCACCATTAAAAGTGCGGAAGATGGCTATCTCCCATAAGTAACTTCTTTGTGGTTTCCTGTAGTCATGCCTCTAAGAAATGTATAATTTTTAGCCAGTGTCTGTATTTCTTAGTGACCTTTCTTATTTTGAAATGAAGGACTTGAGTTTTTTACATCACTTTACTCCATTATGCTCATTCAGGAATCCAAAGCACATGTAACCTTTGTGAATTTGTACTACTCACAATCATGAGGCAGCTTCTTGTAGGACAATATTGAGGTTTTAGTTAGCTGAGTAGAACAATTGTTTAAAGAAGATGTTTGGTATACTATAATATCAGTTTATGCTACTCTGTTCCCAATCTATCCAGTGGTAGAATTAACAATTTAGAAGGACTATTCTCAGGATATCATCTGAAGTTGTTAAAGTGCATCTAACACAAGAAAATAGCAGAGCATGAAGGAAAGGGTATAACACTTGTGAATACTTATATATTTTAAAAAGTAAAAATAACAAATAAAGGGAAACATGAAAAGATCAGATAGAAATTGGAGAAAAATGATACTTGCAAAGTAAGTTGTAAAGTAAATTAATAGTGAATAGACTTGTGATTAAGGAACTGAGAGGGAGAGAAAGAAAGATGGAGATAATTATATATGGGGCATTTTAACTACTAATGGAGGAGAAATTTAAATGACATTATTGGTATTGTAGAATTCTATGGATGGAATTAAAATTTGATGCGTTTGATACACTGGGGTTTATCTACATTAAAATTCAACTTGGTCAAAATTTCAGAGAGTTTCACAAGGTTTCATTGTAATAATTTTTATCCTGAACAGAAAAAAATGTCTTGGCATCCTTGTGAACAGCAAATAACAGAGATTGGAGAAGTTCATATGATTGTCTTTACTTTTATAGAGAAAGATCTTTATTAATCATATTAATCATTTTCACTCAATTAAAATAAGCTCCTAGTGATATCGAATATGCTTACCTTTTCTTGTTCATGGTTATGCTAGCTTCTAGTATTTTCTACAAATATTTCTTAAGTTTAGCTCTCTCTGCTGGTATACATTATCATTGCACAGCAGACAGCTGAGGATTCTAATCAGAAGATTTTGTACACATCAAAAATCTTAAGCCTGTGTCTATAGTTATTGAAAGGAAAAATTCCAATACACATGCCTCAGTAGTGTCTATGTTATTTTGATAGAAAATATGCATATCATTTAACCATCTTATTCCATATTAAGGGGAAATTCTCCACTGTGTCTCCACTTTTTAATGCTGAGACATTCTCTTGAATTGAAGAATTGTAAAGGTTTAAACATAATATTATGTTATGTTTTTTATTTCAGTTGTATATGCCTTAAAGGAAGGAGAATATACATATTGTTACCAGATTTTGTTCCTTTTGTAGCTACAAGACAAATGAACACAATATGCATTATTACCAAATCATGAATTACTATATGCAATTTTTTAACTGCAACTGCGCAATTGAGATAAAATTCTAATGTGACCTTAATTTCAAATAATTACAGCTCTTCAGGTAACCTAATTTAAGGTCTGGACATGTATACAGTAGTTAAAAGACCAATAGCAGTATGAAGTGTGTTTGGCATTCTGAGCAACAGACATAAATGCAATCAAAGCATGTGCCTGTGATTAGAAACTAAAGTGTCTTCTTTATTGCAATATGACATGGTCATTATACAGCAGTTTATATGTGATATTTTCTATGTCCAAATAGCTTCAACACACTTTAATGACCTTAAGTAAGTGTCAATGTCAAAGCTGTTATATTACAATGTTTCTCTTTTAATGTGTTTTTGTATCATTATACAATAAAAGAAGCACCAGTTCACTACATAGAATTAAAGACACAAATGAATTTCAATCTATTCATAATCTAAACCTATAACTCTCATGTATATCTAGAAGTTGCACCCTAATTTAGCTCCTTTAAAGTGAATAATGCTTGCACATAAAGACAATGGTAAAACTGCAGGAGTTAGCCTTCCATGTCAAGTCACAGTTGAGATCAATAATTTGCTTGTGCAGCTGAAAGTGACAAGAACATCAGCAATTCTCTGAAGAGTGAATTTGCTGTATTTTCCTTGAAGTGGACATGCATATATTACAAGTTTCATTGTATAGCATTTCCAGTGCGTCTTATACATGCAGAATAAGAAAAATAATGTCTTCTTCTATTATAATTTGGTATGTCAGAGATGAAGCAGCTTTTAATGATGTGAAAATGTGACTTGTAAAAGTTTGTTTTCCCACACAAGCCTTTCTTGACATAATTGCTCACAACATGATACACACTTTTCAAGAAAGTTTGAACTGGCCAGCATATTTCTGTAGACAAATTTTCTTCTTTCTGGCAAAATTATTTACAAGATTTTGTGCTTTTCTTAAAGATACATCAAAGTTCAACAGAAAAAACAATGACTTAGAAACTAAATCTTAAAATCATATTATCATAGCGCAATCTGATCAAGGAGCTAGAGGGAATTAATATATATTATTAGTTTATGTATATTATTTATATGAGGGAGGGAGAAATGGGGGGCCTATGGATGGTATTTGGAGTGAGTAGGAAATTTCTTAATAAAGAAAAAAGAAAAAAAGAAAATTTTTAAATAAAACTAATATATATGTATATATATATACATATATATATAGTGTGTGTGTATACTATGTATATAGTGCAGTGATTATAATGGCTTAATTCCTCTTCCTACCTCCCCAAATTTTTGAAAGTAGAAATACTCCCAATGTTTTGTTCCAAATGGGCCTTCTTAGATTAGTTATAATCTAAGAGGTTACTTAATAAATGAAGACTATAACTCAAAACTCTGAAGAGCATGACTATTGTAAAAAAAAAAATAAAGACATTAGAAAGTTATTCAGAAGTTTTCAGGATACAAAATCTGTCTTTTTCCCCCACTCTAACACTGTCATTGCCTGCTTAGTTCTGACCTGGTCACATACACAGTTACAGAAATTTCCTTCAAAATTGTATACTATACTTTTTTTAGTTTCAACAGATGTGACTGGAGATGGCAAATTTAGTCCTAATTGAGACACAAGTTAACTAGGCATCAGTAAAAAACAGAAGAAATTCCAGAGAATAAAACTATAAATGTTATTTGGGCATATTTGCTGTTTAAGGAAGTTGTCATTTGTAGAGAGGAGGTGACACTAGTGACTTCCTCATATGATTTCTCTTTTTTCTGTTGCTACGTCTCTTACTATATCATCAGATATATTTTAAATAGGATACTTGGCCATGATAAGAGAATAAAGTATTAAATGGGGGAAGTAAATCTAGAGAAATTAAGTAAAGTGCAGTATGGTTCTTTAAAAAGAGAGAGATTTGTTTAAAATTAACCAGGGAGAAATAAATAAATCTCATGAATCTAAATTGGGGTTAAAGGTTTGAGGAATAGAAGGAGGAGGTGGAGGAGGAAAACCAGAGGAGGAGGAAGAAGAATGAATTGGTTATTTTTCCAAAAGATAATATGAATTTCCAAACCTGAAAAGCTTGTAATCTATAGACTACACTCCATTTCTAAAATGGTAAATCCTGAGAAATCAGTATCAGAGCACATTAGGATTTCTCTACATAACTCTAGACAGAGATACTATATAGCAATCTACAGAAGAGGCAAATTATAATTTAATTGAGAAAAGAAATTTGTAATAACCACAGAAAATAGTCCATGCTTTGTTTAGAGAATTGAGATAATACAGGTGCTTAACAAAAGTTAGTATATAAGTAAAATAAAAATATAACTTATTAAACTGTAGGGTTCAGCATTAAAACATTTCTTGATAATTAATTAGATATTGTTGGGCTGGGGGATATAAGAACAGGGAAGCTGGAACATCAAGAAAAAATCTAAATAAACAAATTGGTTGATAAATAGATGAACCTAGCAACACCTCTGTATTAGAATACAGTCTAGTGCATTGGGAAGGTTACGCATATTAAGAGGGGTCATATTTTGTGTATTAAAGTCAATATATAATACTGCAGTGGGGGAGGGTAGAGAGAATACCTGTTAAAATCTCAAAGGGAAATAAAAATCAAGATAAAAATATGTAAAATTCAATCCTGTACACAAGAGAGTCTAAGAAAATTTACAAAGTAGACTCATAAACAATACAAAGAGCCAAATACCAAAAACATAAAATAAAATAGCTTTTTGCATACAAAACATGATATGGAATTTTAGTTGGGAAATATGTGTGCAACTATTTCCAACGTAGTATTGACAAAAACAAAGGCTACTTGTCATAGAAATAAAATATCAACAGAATAGAACATTTTATATTCTTTAACATCTATAACAGCTTTAAATATAGTATCTCATATTGTAACTCAGTTAGTCTAGAGCTCACTGTGTTTGTCTTGAATTCTAGCAATCATCCCTATTCAGTCTCCTGAGTGCTGGTTCCAGAAGTAAGGCACCGTGCTCAGCTGTGTTCATCTTTTTATGCTGAGAAAACTATTTATTTTAGTGTGTGGGAATTTCAATTGCAAAATCTAGTACAGACACCTCAAAATAACCACATAAAATAATAAGAAAGCTGTAGAAAGTGATTTGGCATTATTTGCTAAAAGTATAATGTTGTCCTTTAATGCACTCATTCTAATTCTCAGTGTTATCTCCTAGATAAGTATTTGCATGTGTACTAAAAAATATATTTAAGAGAGTTCATTGCTTTTTCCAGCAGAAAAACTTACAAATTCCTGAAGTGTCTAGCAGCAGTATGTACATGCAGTAACATAGCGGTATAATACCCGTTTGTGAGAAATACCCACGGCAGGTTAATACAATGGAAAATGGATGGTGAATATAAGCAGAAACAAAACAGTGAATCAAGGTAACGACTGGAATAAGAGAGTTATGAGGACGTTAGGCAAGAACAAGGGGAAGGAAGGGCCATCTGCAGCCAGCTGTTCCTTAGCAACACTTTAGATGTATGGATATCAATTTAACGGCATCCTCTGAGGGAGAAAAATGGCATGATCAGTGGTCAGTAATACCCTGTTAGGCAGGGGATTAAATATTGTAAAGGGAATGTGTGTATCAAGCACTATAATGGAAAATGTCCAATCAGCATGTAATTCATTTTCAAGGCCTAGCTTTCCACTGCTAGATTAAAAACAAACAAGTGTTCAGCTCTCTGTGGTGATAAAAACCCACAAGCTGCTTGTAACAAACTGCAAGGTTACAGCTGAACTGGTGGCAGTTTATTTAAACTGTCTCAAAGGTAACAAAGCTAAACGGTAGACTAACAAACAGCAAACACTATTATTTATTCCTTTGTGGACCAAACTTAAAGAAAACATTAGAGAGTAAATTGGAACAATAAATGCAGATGGCTGTTATTCATTGCTAGCTCAGAAAATGATTAGTTTTAAATCATCAGACTACAAGGCTAGTGAATAATCTTAAAGTTCAAAATTTCGTCTACCTTTGGTCAAAAAGAATGGGGTACTTTTTTGTGCCTGAAGCCACATTACCCTGACAGAAGAGTAATCTCTGTCTCTTCAATAAAATCTTCAAGGAACAAAAGGCCATGTCCATCAGACCTACTTTTCTTTTCCTTCCTTCCTTCCTTCCTTCCTTCCTTCCTTCCTTCCTTCCTTCCTTCCTTCCTTCCTTCCTTCCTTCCTTCCTTTCTTTCTTTCTCTTTCTTTCTTTTT
>CABHPH010140812.1:0-40178 GCA_902168325.1 Peromyscus nudipes | reverse complement strand
CTAGTTCCATCCATTTGCCTGCAAACCTCATGATGTCATTGTTTTTCTCTGCTGAGTAGTACTCCATTGTGTATATGTACCACATTTTCTTTATCCATTCTTCAGTCACATGTTTTTAAAGGTAGAGCTAAACATTATTTATTATATCTTTTCCTGTTATTTTACCTTGCATATCTTTCAATTAAATGACAATTAGCTAGCCTCCTGCATGTTTAAATATAGGAAATGTTTAATTTAACTACTCAGCCATCAATTCCAGACCAAACTGATGAGTTCACTCTAGTCCAATTATTATAACAGTGTTAAACTTCCCAATCTCAACATTCTGTAGAAGAATCTATATTTAATCTAGTTTCAAACACTCCCCCACCCCTAGCTTTTAGAGCTGATACATAGCACATGCTATTTGTAGGAATTTTCTTTCTCACATATGCTTTCTATTACATGTGGAGAATTGTTTCCACAATCATATTTCTTTGAATTAAGCCTATGATGGCATCAAAATAATACTAATGATTTAGGTTCACATACTTGTTCTCTGAAATATAATATATGGCCATTCTTGTACCTATTGTATTAAAATTTTAAATTCCTGCCATTAAGGATCATCCAAAGTCAATGCAACATTGATTTCCAGACATTTCACTTTCCTTCTTGAATCTTCATTTCTGTTGCTACCACAATAGTCACAGATTTTACCAGTTCTCCTCTGTTCTCATATTCTCCTCCATCATATTACATCAGGGTTATTTATCTATGAGATATCTGTCTCCGGCCACTTCACTTGTGATTCCATGGTGGATTTCCTCATAACCTCTTCTATTTGCATGGTTTTAACTACATTCAATAAGTTCAGAAAGGCCCAAATTTAATCAAAAGTATAAACATGTTGCTCCAAAATGTAAGCATGTGTAATTGACTTTGTGATACCTTTAAACTGATTGTTTTTAACTATGAGTGTTTCATCAATTGTATGACTAGACACTAGAACCAAGAACAGGGCTTATCATCAAGTGTCCCCAGTACAAGAGAGATTCTATAATATTTATTACACAGATATAATGCAGTATATTTGTCAGAATTTTCTGCTTTACTCATTCTAGCAGGAAAATAATATTTTTGAATTTTGTAAGTATCCTGAGTTTTCAGTACTCCTGTAGCATGCTCCAATTCTCAGGATAAATGAAAGAGAGGAAAAGGAAGAACTAAACCTTGTTTAAATGTCACTGTTAGTACCACTTCCTGTGCTGTAATCTGTCCGGTGGCCTTTTATTGATGTTCCTCTAATAAAAGATGATCTGGCATTTTCAATGAGCATGCTGTGTAGTGACAAGAGGATGGCACAGACATGTTTTATTGATTATAAATGTAAAAATAAGATCTCTGTCATCAGTGTACTCAAAGGTACATTATGAAATGATAACTAACAGAAGGAGGTTAGTTCTATTTAGAGCCCACTCTTTCTGTTTCTCCTGTCATGAATAATCTCTGACATTCCAAATTGTTGAAACAGCAAATAAGTGATAGGAAGAGAACATTTCGTACTTCCTGAATAAATAGAAATGGTTCGAGTATAACCATAGGGTTTAACTGTGTGCATTAGCATGCATTTTGTTATAGATATCGTAGATCTGTTACAACCATACCAAATTATATTGGCTAAAATTATCACAAAAAATAATTGAAATGACATAAATGAAGAATAAAACAATATAAAATAAGGAAAGAAGGATATCATTGATGCTTTCAAAATGACTTAATTAACTATTAGATTTTTTTTCATCAGCTATATTTCAATAGGTACAGAACACTACCAGTCTTTTTTCCCACTGTCAATATTCTCTGGACTTGATTGGTATTATCAGATTTGTTATAGCTACAAATCACACTTGAAAATAACAACGATAAAGTCAAATTTCACTGAATTATTAAGTGAATTTGCATGTGTTTGTATGTGTGTGTGTATGGTCAGATGAAATTCTCAAATGTTCTATTCCACAGGTCTTGGCAGTGTGCTTTGTTTTTATGATATATATTCATAAGGATATGTGTGTGTGTGTGTGTGTGTGTGTGTGTGTGTAATAATTTCTTTTCAAATATAATGTAAATACATCATTTCCCTCTCCTTTTTCCTCACCTTAACCACTTTCAGGTACCTACCTTCACTCTATCTCAAATTCTTGTCATGTTTTTCCTATTATATTATATAGATATATTCTCAATATATTATATGTGTATACTCCCAAATATATTAATACAACCTGCTAATTCCATATAATATTACATTTATGTTTAGGATTCAGCGATGACCACCTGATTTTGGAATATGAGGGACTCAGCCCTGGGGAAGACTATTTCTTCCACTCTCAGCATTTATTTGCAGGTATTTCTTTATACAGAGATGAAGCCTGGTTAGCTTTCCCCCTCCCACATTAGCATATCTCCTGTTCTACCACTGTTCACATCTGGCTTAGGAAGGCATCTTGAATTAAAATCCTAATTATGTAGCTGCAATGACATTTGTAACAAAAGCATCGTCACAGCAAACTTCCTGTTCCTCTGTTATGATCTCCTCCTCCCAGTTCTTCCACAGGAACCTCTAGCTTAGGTGCAGGAGCTGTGGTGAGACAGGACCTCTCACCTTCCTAGGGTCTTCTACTAAACTAAGCAGGTTCACAGACACACAAAGGGGATTTTCCTGTCCTTGTCTTTGCAGAGCTGAGCTTACAAGTGTGCACTAATTCCCTCAACGTTTGTATGTTGTTTTGAGGAAACACAGATCTTCAAGATTGCAAGGCAAGCACATTCTCAAATAAGTCATCTCTGAATCATTACTTTAATATATTAAAATGTAATTGGACACCAGCCAGAAAATAACCAAGATTTTCCTGAGAACATATCACAGAACATCTCTTTCATATTTATTTCTATGGAAAACTTAACACCAAATTAGATTTATGTTTATTTGTGACCTACATTTTACATGTTTCTTGCGTGTCTGTTCTGATTTTATTCACAGAGTTACTTCGAAGTGTTGTTATTAAAATAAAAATTCCTTGTGCATTCCCAAGTTCTCTGTATCACGTTCAGTAAAAGGACTAGACTTTTCACTCTCTACAGGGTCCAAGGTGGTGCTGAGTGATGGATTCATATGCCACACACAGAAGCAAATGCAGGAATCATAAATTTTAACTTAAAGTTGAAAATCATCACATAACATTTAGTTATGAGAATGATTTATTAACTAGCAAGTTTGAAGCTAGTGGACTGTTTACTTTTTGAATTTCTAAGGATTAGGTGAAATTTTATTATGTTTTCCTTTTGTCTGCTACAAAAGACTGCCTTTTAAGAGCATGATTTCTTTAAAGTCTAAGAACTCCCACACCCCTACTATGACATAAGATTTTCCTTAAAGTTCCAAGACTATCTAGAGTAGCTTCACATTAAGAACCATTACATAAAATGCTATGACTAATTTTTTTTAAATGTTGGCATCTTACTTATAATATAAGATGTTCTAAAGCTATGGTATAAAGTTAAAATAAGAATTACATGATAACATCTAGAAAATACTTTTGTAATTACTAGGGCCAGGGATATCTCAATGAATAAGAAATTCGTAAAAACATGGGAACCACAGTTTGAATCCAGGCAACAATGCTAGATGTGGATAAGTATGTCAGTCTTCCTGCAATCACATTGCATAGAAATAGAGGCTAGGGATCCCCAGGGCAGGCTGGCAAGCTGGATTAGCTGAATCACCAAGCTCTTGGTTCAAGTCAGAGACCATGAAAGGTGGAATGCAATCAAGGTAGTCATCTAAAGCTAACCTCTGATTTCCATGCAACCACATATACAATGTGCTCACACACGGCAACACCCCTTTAAAACACACACACACACACACACACACACACACACACACACACACACCACAGATATACACATACAAAAGAACTGTTAAAATTGGTTTACATACACTTTTTTAAAAAGTAATGACTTTAATTCTCTGACACCCTGTACCATTTTTACAGGGGAACAGATGAGACTTTGACAAGATTATAAAATGACCAGAGAGTAATACCAATTTGAAGATGCCCTACTTAAGATACAACAGTTGGTATGCTAAAAATCTTGTATTTCAGTCATCTTAATAATTTCTGAACTCAACTACAGGGGCATTCATTTCACCTGGACCTTTTGAATATATGGGAATTAGCAGAAGGCTAAACATTTGAACAGGGCACTTGTTTGTACGCTATAGACACAGATTTAGATGCTTTTCTGCAGGGACACGGTTTTAATATTTCAATTATTTATATGTTTTTTCTTTATCATAGCTATTTCTGCTTCTTATTAAAATTCCTAGATCATTGTTAATTAATAGTTAATGAATATTCATAAGTATAACAATTAGCCATTAGTTCCCAGCAGAGGAATTAATGGCTTACGTGTGTTTTCCAGTCACTTGATCTTCATAAGCTTCTCTTGTTAAACTGTCATTCTTAAATTAATCCTTGGTGGTTTCCAAGAGAGAACTTGGCATTCATTTTAATTCCCTAACCATAATCTCATATTGGCATCCTTTACAAAAACAAAGGCAGTATTTCAGTGAGTTTAAATGCCTCGCCCTGTGGGGAAGGCTTCAGCTACACTGATCTGATTCTTCAGGCTCACCTTGGATCAAGGTAACATATTCCATGATGCCTCAGTGGAATTATTTGTGAGATAAATTCATTAAATTGAATGATAATGCTCATTTTATAAGAATGGTAATGGAAGTAATTCAAATGATTTATAAAGATTTACATAGGTTTAAATTATAAAGGTTTTAATATAGGACAAAAAATGTTGAGATCTGATGGAGTGTTCAAGTGTCAGCTCCTCTCAAGTGACCTTGACAATCGCTGCATAGATAAAAGATGGGAATTATGAGGCCATGTTACTTCATCCACATTCAGTGGCAAGACCCAAGATTTTCTCACTTTCTTCACTACTTGTTTTTTGTCTTCTCAATACTGACTTAGTGTATGGCTTACGCATTAAATCAAAATTCAAAGAAAAGATAAATAATATTCTTTTCAAAATTAAGAGGTTGGATGTGTCATGGAATAAATAATTACTCATGTTTATTTTATAGACATCAATGAAAAATTGTATCACTTTTAATAACAAGCAATGTAAACACATATATCAGTCTTTAAGGTGAACCCATTTTAGCAGCCTTCTGCATATTAGCTCTTCATTAGCATAAGCTTTTCTCATCTCACTCTCAAGATTATATATAGAAAATTTTAGCATTGTAATATTTCTTCAAGGTGCTGCTTAGGATTTAAACACCCTCAACTACTATTGTAGATTTCTATATAAATCTGACTATTTACATCTAAAGAAATATATCATTAATTTATCTTTATGACTTCTGTAGCATATATTTGAAGACTACATATCTTAATCTTCAATTAATAATCAATTTTCAGTTACTAAGTGGGTTAAATTAATTTTCTTAATGTACCTACATCTATTTTTTTCCATCTGATTCTTCTCAATTTGACTTTTATCTATATAATATCATCAATGCTCTAATTCTCAAGAAAGAGCCTTGAAGTAGGAATGTTTTTTTTCTGAGAAATGCTGTTTGAAGCTTCCCTTTACCAATCAAACTTCCAACCAACCAGTAACCAAGTTGATAATGTGCTTTGAGATCATTCATAATACCTGCTCATGCTGCTCACATGGTGTTACAATTTATTTAAAATTAACAGACATTTAAGGAAAGCAAGGTAACCAGTCTTCCTATGCTTTCAACTCCTGAGTGTACCATGATCCTCATTGCTCCTCTCTGACTCATTCATGCCCTGACTCAGAACAATGTATGTGTGCATAAGATGCGCTACCTAAGATTATCACATGAAAAATGCAAGGTATTGAAAATGCCACACCTGGAAACTGTTGGGAACAGCACGTGGGTATAGTTTGAAGATATGATGGTGGCTTTGTTTGCCATTGTGAGTCAATGGGGACAAAAACAACTTCCTCCCTTGTGAGACTCTTGTAAAAGATTAAAACAAACCATCCTATTTTCTTTTCCATACCATATTTCCTATGTCATTCTATATGGTAAAGATGACCTATGCTGGAGAGACTAAGTTACGGGGCAGGTCACAGCTCTTCTGCACAAATCACACCCACTATTAGGTAAATTATACCAAAGTTTGTGTATCTATATTTTGCACCATAACACCTGGCTCAATTTTCACCAGCTGTCGCTAAAGCTTCTCATTTTGCTTTCTTTATATTTCTCTAATACTGTGCCTGTATAACGTTTCCTGGTGCTCCCCTCTAGAACTGTAAACCTGGAATAGCCTGGGTTTTCAATTGCTTGCAAGTTTGTCCTCTATGTTCTGAAATATTTGGGCACTAGTGGTTTATCTCCTGCTCTGTTTTGTTGCTTTGCAGTCTCTTGATATCAACTTTATTTATCGTGAAAAAACCAACCAGATTTTCCTCTCTTCTTTACATATGCTTCCATTCACTGTCTATATAAGATGCTCATTCATGGGCTTTCATTGCATTAGGGTTTTGTTTCCACAACACTCCTTTACCCCCACCAACATCACTAACATTTGTCTGCATCCCCTGAGTTAGGCAATGTGTTGCACTTGTCTTTGAATCTCTGGTATGTTTTGCAGTGTTTTGTAGTACATTGTGATGGCGAATGCTATGAGTGTGAACCTGGGAATAAATGTGTTACTGATTTTTTGCCTTTGTTTTCTTAGGACTCAGCCAAACATGAGGTTTCTTTTCTTCGCCTTTATCATGGCTGTCGTGTTTTCCATGATTGTAAGTACACAAGACAAGTATGTGGAATGTACTCTGAGAAATTGTTTGCAGGTTTTATGCTGGTCCAAATGACCTGGATTTCATTTTGATTTCTATAGATATGCCTGTATTATTTTATTATTTTCACCTGTCAGCTTTCCTTGAATTACCTTACTTATATAAAGGGTGTAGAAAATTCAGTACTTATCCTCAGGCACCACATTATAATTATAATCTTTAATTAATTAACATTTCCAGCACTAATGAAACTGAGAGCTGATCAAATATACATATTTAAGTTCAAAATAGTATTCTCTAGACCTTATAAAGAATCCTGAGGGAAGAACTAAAGCCTGTAAGATGAACCTACATTTTGGAGTATGTGCAAAGTGGAATTCGCAAGCATATCCACTGCATCTGATTTATTCAGAGATAGCCAGCACCTACTTCAGACTGCTAGGTAAACCAGCTGTTTCTCAGTGTTTCAGAAAAGTCTCAGGTTACACAAGCATGGACTCCCCTGGTTGTTTTATCTTTTGCTGCAACAGAGTCTACAAGCCTCTAGAAGGCTGTATCACCACTCTTCCTTTTTCTCTCTTTTATATATCTAGTTACTAAAATTCAGGTCATAAAACAGTCTATGAATATTCTAGGTAGTCATTTACTAACAGAACCCAATTTATAACATTGTTTATATCAAAAAATAGTCTATGAATATTTTAGATAGTTAATTACTAATAGAATTCAATTCATAACATTTTGTTGCACTGTGATAGAAAAATTTAATTTTGACAATATTCATGCATAACCGTAGACTAATTGAACTAAACATTATAAATATCAGCAGGTTTGAGAAACTTACAACAAAACAATATAAAAAAGTACAAAGTTTTTGTCTTAATTTTCACATACCAGCATGGTGATGAAATTTAATTGTTTCACACATTTCAGAAAAAACTGAGTTCAATACAGTGTTAAAAGTTTGTTTTACACTCTTTAGAAAATGTTATTAAACAAAAAGGACCTTTTAGCATAATCACTTTCCAGATATTTTTGTTTTTTCTTGTTAACAGTAATTTTAGTAATTAGCTCAATTATAAATACATCTTGCAGTAAAAAACTGAAAGTTAAGAAATTCTTATATTCTGCTTTTTTTCACCCAGAGTGCTGAGGATTCTGACGAGGTAAGATTCCCAATGTACTGGGCAACATCATAATTAGAATTATCGAACAAACACTGACTTTGCATCCTGTTTTACTTTATACAGGAAAATTTTAATGAAGAACAACATGAGGTAATTATGTCATACAGTACAATTTTTTCTGAGTATCTCTTCTATAGGAATAATCAATACTTGTTTTAAGTGTCATGATTATCACATAACAATGTGTACATTGCATTCTATAATTTTTGATGCTATGAAAATATGTCCTGGGATATTAGTTAGATAAAAATACATATTGGGTTGCTAAAGGCCAGTTATTCTTAGAATGGAACTATATTTTCTATATAGTGATTTTCTTGAACAAAGGAATAGATGTTCTTATTCTTTAATTATAAGAATGCCTATTAATTCTTGTGAAAAATAATGTCTATTAATTTCACATAAGATGTAATCATTTTCCATTTTGTGATGATTTATGATTAATCAAATTAATTAAGTTAACCTGATAATATTTAATAAAGAAAAATTCCCTCTAGATTTTATATCTTATTAATATATATTTTCTATAACTCACATTGTTTTACTATACTATGATTTTGTTCTTTAATATTTCACACATGTATATTCTGAGTCATGAGCATTCTCATCCCCATTATACTCTCTTTTCCTCTGCTCTCTTCTACCAAAACCTCCTTCCCATCCATACACCTATTTGTGGTGGTGGTGGTGGTGGTGGTGGTGGTGGTGGTGGTGGTGGTGGTGATTTTTCCTTCTTTTCTTTTCTGTGACAATGAGTTTAACCGTCCTTGCTTACACAAGCCTGACTGAGGGGATAGCACTGGAACATGAGCAACTTATCAGAGGCTGCACCACTGGAGAAAACGGCATACTCTCTCACAATACCCAATTACTGTCCACAGTTCCTCATCAAGGAGCTTGGTTTTGTGAACACCTCACATCTGGCATGAAAAAAAATAATGGCATGCTCTGTCTTGTGAAGGTTTTCTGCAGGTAAACACAGTGAACTTCATGGGTTAAATGGCTGTGTCAAGTCCAGAAGGCACTGTTTTGCCATAGTCCTCATAAAGCTCTGGCTCTTACATTCTTTCTGCTCACTCTTCAGGGATGTTCCTGGAGCATTGAAGGAGGTGATGTAGATGAGCCATTTAGGGCTGAGCTCCCCACAGCTACATGTTATTGGCACTTTGATGAGTTGTGATCCTCTGCAATAATCACAGCAAAATTTTGCTTCTCTGAGGAAGGCTGATGACAGCACTAATCTCTGGGTGTATAGCTGAGTACTAAGAAGACAGATCAATATCATGTCCATTTAGCAAAACAACAATTTTGATCCACTAGGCCCTGTGATGCCCACTCAGTCCCCCCTCATATTCTCCTGACCAGGTTTAAAGTACAGGCCATGAGTTCCCATTGGTGGAGTAGGCCTCAGATACAATCAGGAGCAGTTTATTTCTCCCATAATAGTCAATGTCACCCTTGCTATTTAAGTCAGCATTGTAGCTAATAAGATCATCAGCAAGTCAGGATTTAAATTGTACATGTTAGTGGAGTGCAGTAAGATTTTTCACTGCTTGTTTGCAATGTGGAAGGAGCAAGTCAATGTAATATGCATATCTCTCACCTCAAACACGTATATTTTCATTGGGTAACATTAAAAATGTGTTTGTTATATGCAGTGATGCTTCATCATAGAAAATCAATATTCCTTTTCCCAGCAGGAAAAGGTTATAAATAGCTCCTTGGTTAGGGATGGGACCCTATGTCTTCTTCCCCTGCTCCATACTGGGATTTTGTCTTATTTGAATGGGTGGAGGTCTTGTGTGTGCTGTCAGTTTCTGGGAATCCAAAAGTGTATCAGTCCTGCTGTGTGTGGGTGATGTTGTTTCTATGGAGTCACAAAAGAGGAATAGGGGAAGGAGAACTAATATTTAAACATAATAAGAAATTTCTAAAATTATAATAGTGTTCTTTTGAAATTTTGCATTTTCATTTGTTTTTCCTTAGTTTTTCTTTTTTTGAATTTATTTTATTTTATTTTACAATATAATTCAAATTTACATATCAGCCATAGATTCCCCCGTTCTCCCCCCTCCTCCCACCCCCCCTTACGCCTACCCCCCATTTCCATCTCCTCCAGGGCAAAGACTCCCCCAAGGATTGAGATCAACCTGGTGGACTCAGTCCAGGCAGGTCTAGTCCCCTCCTCCCAGGCTGAGCCAAGGGTCTCTACTAAGCCCCAGGTTTCAAACAGCCAATTCATGCACTGAGCACAGGACCCGGTCCAACTGCCTGGATGCCTCCCAAACAGATCAAGCCAATCAACTGTCTCACCCATTCAGAGGGCCTGATCCAGTTGGGGGCCCCTCAGCCATTGGTTCACAGTTCATGTGTTTCCATTCGTTTGGCCACTCATCCCTGTATTCCATCCATCCCTGGTCCCAACAACTCTTGCTCACATAAACCCTCCTCCTTCTCACCAACTGGACTCCCGGAGCTCCACCTGGGGCCTGACCTTGGATATCTGCATCCAGTTCCCTCAGTCATTGGATAGGGCTTCTAGCACGATAATTAGGGTGTTTGGCCATCCTATCACCAGAGTAGGTCAGTTCAGGCTGTTTCGCGACCATTGCCAGCAGTCTATTGTGGGGGCATCTTTGTGGATTTCTGTGGGCCTCTCTAGCACTTTGCTTCTTCCTATTCTCATGTGGTCTTCATTTACCATGAACATTCCTTGTGTTCCCTCTCTGTTCTTGATCCAGTTGGGATCTCCTGCTCCCCCAAGTTCTCTTTCCCTCGCCCCTCGCCCCTCATTACCCCCACTCACGTCCAGACTGTTCATATAGATCTCATCCATTTCTCCGTCATTGGGCGATCCCCGTGTCTTTCTTGGGGTCCTGTTTTCCAGGTAGCCTCCCTGGTGTTGTGAGTAGCCATCCAGTCATCCTTGTTCATTTTAAGATGCAGTAGAATAAATTTTTCATTCTCCTCAATTTTACTCTGGTATCCATGAACCATCTTCTCCCCATCATTCTCACTCTTGTGCCATCCTTGACCTCTAGTAACTACTATTCTTTACTTTAGATCAACTATTTAGCTACCATTTATAAGTTGGAAGATATAATGTTTTTCTGTATTCCATACTTCTTTCTTTTAAAACAACACATTTAAGTTCCATAATTCTATATATGAGAGAATTTCATTATTTATGGCTGGAATATATCCTTTTGTATACATGTTACATTTGTTGATAATATTTTAATTGTATTTACAAATTCCTGTGCTGACTGTATTTTTCTTTTGCCTTTTTCTTAATTATTTATTTATGTATTTGTTTCTTATTTTGGGTTTTTATGCAGAGGCGTTTTCCATCACGTTATTATCCACGTTATCCACTATATCCACAAAATTCAGGTCCATTTCCAAATGCTTATCCATACCCGGCTCAGTATAACCAATGAAACATTACTAAAAAGGTAAGGTGGGTATAGTGAATTAGTTAATCAGACTTCAAGTACCACTTCCAGGTGAGAAGTCATTGGCTATTGTTTGCTGCTGGTTAGATCAGTTTTTACTAGTGATGGGGCTCCTGAGAGACTACCCATGTTCGAAAAGATGTTCCTGCATCCATGCACATACAGGCAGCTCTAAGTGACCTCAGCACATGAAGTTATGAGTTAAAAACTTTTAGGAGAAATAGAAAAAGAAGTGAAGGAAGAGAAAGGGAGTAGGTTTGGCCTAAATTTATTATATTTATGTATGAAATTCTCAAATACTAAAAATTATCAATTAGCAGCATAAGAGAGAAAGAGAAATAAGGCAGTAGCCAGGCTAAAGCACAGTTTAAGAAATCAACACTGTATATCACTGCTGTAGAGTATTTTTTTATTTACATTTATTTGCATGACAAGAGTATTTCCTCTGCCATGTTAATGGACTGGGTTTTGGGGGAAAGGGATACCTGTGATTCTCTCCTGGCCTGCCAAATACTACTCAACCTCAAATTATTCCTAAGCTTGTGTGCCTCAGTTCATACACCCACAAAGTAGGTATTGTAATGGAATAGCTAATGTACAGTTAAAGACATTCTTACAAGTTATAAGAGCACAAATACCATGGTGAGCATTATGAATAATCAGGAGCACCGGCTGTGTGGACAGTGGAGATTTCCTGGATGTTGTTTAAAATTCCCCCTCATAGAATACAGTCTTTACTAGAGCTGCAGCCTTGTCTGGGGACTTGTTAAAAGATGACAGAGTGAAGTAAGCTGCATGCACACTTGTGGAGTCAGAATCAGAATCTCCCAAAAATCTCCCATTGTGTTTCACACCTATTTAGGAACAGCTTGAATCACTCTGAATTCTGAGAAATATAAATATCTACATGCTGCAAAGTCAAATAAATGAGGGATGTACTGTATTTCAAGGATGAAAGGCTAAAATTAATTTTTCATAAATATATTGTTCTTTTTCATTCCAGTTGATTTCATGTTATAAATAATAAAGTAGAAGAATCAGAATATAGACATTTAGACATTAGGTTTAAGATTAAGGTGTTCTAAAACTGTAGCATACTTTGAAATATTATTTCAAAACAAAGAAAAGGAAGGTAAGGCTAGGCTCTTTTTTATTGAATAAAGTTGGCTGTTGATGGATACAAAAAATTTTAAATATTAGTAATTGGATAATATTATAAATGTATTTTACTTAGTTAATATTTTTCTGCTACATGTACGCTATGCAATTGCTGTTGCTTTTTAATCAATAACATTATTTCTGTATTGAGTCTTTTTACTAGACTGTATTATAATTATCATTACAGCACCTCATTTTTTATTATAACCTATCATTCTCTTCTCTCATTCAGGTTTGTCTCAACCCAGTTACTAACATGGCTTCTCATCTCAGTGTTCAATAATAATTGGTATTGTGTTTCAACTGAATAATCAAAGCAATTATTTGGAATGAAGATCTCTGCTGGTGCATTCTCTCTCTCATGAATCGGCTTTCCAATTCATGTTCAGTTTGACTTCTTCAACTTCATAATTTTAGACGTTTTGTCACCAATGATTCTACTTTACTAAAATTCATTTTGAAAATAAAGCAATAAAATTCAAGTTCCTTTTCTGGTTGTAGTCTTTATTTCTAATTTCCATGTTTGGTACATAAAAAGAGACAACCTTTTATCATTTCCATTTTCCAGTTTGGAAGGTAATTTCCAAATTTCATGGCAGGTTATGAAGTCATTGCATTCCAATGTCGTCTAGTCTGAAGTTTTTCATAAAGTCTCCCAAACAGCTTGATTCATTGGCTTGTTTACTATTCCATATCAAGTGTTTTATATAAGAGCAGGGAAATAATACATTTTACTAAATAAATAAACTTTCTATATTTTTGCTAATGGAGTATCAATTACTACATTTTATGAGAAACTGAAGGGCACATTTATACAGAGGAAGAACCAAGTCCAGCTTAAATATTAATCAGGGATTATTAATCCACCTTGTTGATAACAAAACTATGTTTATTTAATGTTTTTGTCTTATAAAGGAAGACTATAGTATACAATGACCATGGTGTGAGTCAAAGATAATAAGATATCTGTAGTGCTGAATTGTATGATGTTCTTAACCATCATCTTCTACAAGGATCTTCTTTGTTCCTGAATAGTAGCATTACAATACAATATGGTTCAGTCTGTATTTATAGTTCAGCATTCCTGTCTTCCAGTGGCATGAATATTCCATGATCTTCTACCTTTTTGAAACAAAAATTAAATGAAATATTGTATTGTCCCAATGGATCAACTTACATATTAATGAATAAAATTTAACTGCAGATTTTAACTACAACTTTTCTCTGAAATGATGCTACTGTGTGTCAGTGCTTTTGGAGCTCTAGATTTGTTGTTGGTCCCTAGGTCAAAAAAAAATCATAAATAAATTACAAAAGCACATAATGATGTTGCCTTGGTGTAACTGAAAAGAAGGAAATGAGATTAAAATTTAAAGAGAAAGAAGCATAAAAAGACAGCATTTGGCATTTAAAAATATCTAACATAGGACATCACTGGTAAAATTAGACAATTTGGAGCTGAAGAGATGGCTTGTTGCTTAAAGTGCTTGTTAAACAAGGATGAGGATCAAGCAACCTGGTAAATTTATGTATATCACTAGAGGCCAGCATTAGTAATCTCAGAGCTAGAGAGGTGGGTAAAGGATACATGGAGCCAACTGGTCAGCCACTCTACCCTCAAAATTGTAAGTTTTATTTGCCAGTAGGATCTCATCTCAAACTGTTCAGTGTGTGGATTGGACCGGTTGCTCAGTGCATAAGACCACTGACTGCTCTTGCAGAGGGTCCAGTTTTAGTTCCCAACACTCACATCATTCTCCAAAATCATCTCAGAGTCCACTTCTAAGAAACCTGGTCGCCTCTACTGATGTCTAAGAACACTGCATTGAAAAAAGAAAGCTGATGAAATTGTAATTGAATGAGGGGGCCATGTTCCAGCCCCAGCAAGCAGCAAAACTAGGCAGCTTCAACCATGTGCTTCTGGCTTTAGAGTCAAGGACAGAAGAAATGGGTAATGGAATCTTCCTCAATGACTAAGGGAAAACATTGCATTAAGGGATAGCTACAAGCCTGTGGTGAAAAAATCAGGGGCAGATGTGAAAGCTTTGCTATTATGTAGAGAACAATATGGATATCTGGAAGAATGCAGTCGGACTTTCTTTAGATCCCCAGTTCCCAAGTAATGACACAGAGACTTGTTATTAATAATATGAAAGCAAGACCTTAGCATAGGCTTATTCCCTACTAGCTCTTAAAACTTAACCTGTTTATATTAATCTATGTCTTACCCCATGGCTTGTTACCTCTCCTCCATGTCCTACTATACGTCCTACTTCCTCTGCATCTCACTGGCAAATTTATGCCTCTCAGATTCCTTGCCATAGTTCCTATCTCTGCCAGGAAGTACAGCCTATCCTCTCCTGCCTAGCTGTTGGCTGTTCAGCTCCTTATTAAACCAATCAAAAGGTGCCTTGGCAAAGACACATCTTCACAGCACAGTATACAAAAAGATTATTCCACAATGGGTGGAGGGAAACCCAGGGAAGTGAGAAGGGCAAGGATGCAGGCAAGGATTTTGAAATATACAGCAGGTACATGCTATATTGACAGTATTTAAGTGGACAAGAAGTGGCCATATAACAGTTAATCTAGAATGTTGATTTAATAGGTTTATGAGATGCCTAGGTCATTGATGATGCATACCTTTGGTGTATTTCTTAGAGCATTTCTGGAAAGTTTTAACTGGGAGGGGAAGAATTACCCTAAATGTAGGTGGCACCATTCAATATACTTGGGTCCTGGATTGAATAAGAGCATGTGACTGATCTTGAGAGTTCCCTTTTCCCAGGTACCTGTTCTGCAGAGCAGGCAACTTTCCACTTCTATGCATGAAGTCAGTGGCCATCATGCCTTCCCTGACATGACAGGCCATACTCTCAAACTGTGAATCAACAGAATTCCTTCAGTTAGTTCTTAGCATGTATTTGGTCCCATAGATGACAGTGAAATCATTGCCCCATGCATTTAAGTACCCCCTTCTTTCTTTTCACAACATGCCTGGTCTCCATCATGTTTGGAATCCATTTGTCCTACCAGAGCAAAAGGAAGCCATTTGCATCTACCTGACAAAAGGAACTGGGCACTGTCTTTCCTTCACTTTCTAAGAATGATATTATATTGTGACAGCCACTCTTATCAGGAAAATAATTTCAATTTTATACTTTAAAAAAACTCACAGAAAGCCATGTGTGATTTCATGTGTGCTATGGAAAGGACAAAATGTTTGAGAAAAAGGTTATTTCACATAGCAGCATTATGATCATAGGCTCTCCACACACTTTTGTGTGTACTCAATTTTTTAAAGAATTTATTTCACACTCTTTGAATCCGTGGCTTCATATCTACAGTTACCTACATACCTGAAACATCTGAAACAAATCCTATGAACCTCAGATTTCAGTGACTAGAAATTCATACGTATTCTTTTTTTTTCTCAGCACATTAACTGTTTTATTTTTGAAAAGAATCTTTGCCAATAGTCATTGGTTGGCATCACAGGTGTTTTCTGCATTTGCCTGGTGTCCTAACTAGGGTTAATATTGTTGTGAGAAAACACCACAACCACAGCAGCTTGGGGAGGAAAGGGTTTGTTTGGCTTACACCTCAATGTAGCATGAATCTTTTTTTAATTTTACAATGTAATTCAACTTTACATATCAGCCATAGATTCCCCCGTTCTCCCCCCTCCCGCCCCGCCCCCTCCTCCGGGCCCACCCCCCATTTCCATCTCCTCCAGGGCAAAGACTCCCCCGAGGATTGAGATCAACCTGGTAGACTCAGTCCAGGCAGGTCTAGTCCCCTCCTCCCAGGCCGAGCCAAGGGTCTCTACTAAGCCCCAGGTTTCAAACAGCCAATTCATGCACTGAGCACAGGACCTGGTCCCACTGCCTGGATGCCTCCCAAACAGATCAAGCCAATCAACTGTCTCACCTATTCAGAGGGCCTGATCCAGTTGGGGGCCCCTCAGCCATTGGTTCACAGTTCATGTGTTTCCATTCGTTTGGCCACTCATCCCTGTATTCCATCCATCCCTGGTCCCAACAACTCTTGCTCACATAAACCTCTCCTTCTCGCCAATTGGACTCCTGGAGCTCCACCCGGGGCCTGACCTTGGATATCTGCATCCAGTTCCCTCAGTCACTGGATAGGGTTTCTAGTACAATTAGGGTGTTTGGCCATCCTATCACCAGGGTAGGTCAGTTCGGGCTATTTCTCAACTATTGCCAGCAGTCTATTACCTCTACAAAGAAAATTAAAATTTACAAGAATAATTAATTTCATTAATTTATATTTGGATTTGGGGGGGGCAGGGTCACACAAGTAGCCCTAACAGTCCTGGAAATCTTCATATAAACCAGGCTGGCCTCTAACTCACAAAGCTCCCCCTGCCTCTGCCTGCCAAGTGCAGAGATTACATGCAAATGCATCGAGCAAATCTTTTTTTTTCTTTTTTTAATTTTATAATTTGACTTAATTTTACATATCAGCCACGATTCCCCTGTCCTCCCTCCTCCTGCTCCCCTGCTCTCCTCCCAGCCCACTCCCCATTCCCATCTCCTCCAGGGCAAGGACTCCCCTGGGGATTCAGCTCAGCCTGGTAGATTCAGTCCAGGCAGGTCCAGTCCCCTCCTCCCAGGCTGAGCAAAGTGTCCCTGCATAGGACCCAGGTTCCAAACAGCCAACTCATGCACTAAGGACAGGTCCTGGTCCCACTGCCTGGGGGCCTCCCAAACAGTTCAAGCTAATCAACTGTCTCACTTATCCAGAGGGCCTGGTCCAGTTGGGGGCTCCTCAGCTATTGATTCACAGTTCATGTGCTTCTACTAGTTTCGCTATTTGTCCCTGTGCTTTTTCCAATCAGCAAATCTTTTGTTTTTATTTGTTTGTTTGTTAATTTAGAGCTAAATTAGTGAGTACTAAATCTTTTAGTTTGATTTGGTCTCATATATTTCTCATAAATGCTAATATGCTAGCCTCATCTTTAATTAAATATATGCAATGTTAAATTCAACTTACCCAGCAGTCTATTATAGAAAAACTAATGAGTTCAAGATTTACAGCTGTCACATACATGCAGAGGACCTAGGTCAGTCCCATGTAAGCTCTCTGTTTGTCTGTTCAATCTCTGTCAGTCCCTATGAGCCCAGGATGGTTGATTCTGTGGTTTTCTCATGGTATCCTTGGCTCTTCTGGCTCTCATGATCCTTCCTCCCCCTTTTCCACAGGATTTTCAAGGTTTACCTAAGGTTTGGCTTAGGTCTGCATGTGTTTCCATCAGTTGCTGGGTGAAGCCTCTCTGATAAAACCTGGCCCAGGCAACAATCTATGAGTATAGCAGAATATCATTAGAAATCATTTCTTCAACTTTTTTTTTGCCAGTTATGTTTAGTTCTATCCTAGGTCTCTGGGCTCTCCAGCCTCTGTGTCCTAGAGAAGGGGCTGTCTCTGACTCTGTTACCTGCTTTTAGGCTCCTTCCTACAGCTTTCAGATTCAATAGCAGAGGAGGTGCCTAGTCTCACTGCAACTTGATATGCCATGGCTGGCTAATATACATGAGAGGCCTTCACTTTCCTGAAGAGAAAAGAGGCAGAATGGATTGGATGGTGGGGAAGAGGGAATGTTGGGGGAAGGGACAAAGAGGAAAGGGGGTAGGGGAAATTGTGATCAGGCTGGAATTAATTAATTATTAATAAAAATAAATTAAGAGAAACCTAATGAGTTCATTTAGTTCAGTTAGTATAAGGGTGTTAAACTTGACAATTTCAATATCCTCAAAGAATCTATATTTGATCTAATCTCTAACTCACTCTCCCCACTCTGAGTAAAAAATACCACATGGTTTCTGCAGATATTTTATCTCTTAATTATAAGGTTTTCTTTCATTCATGGAGAATTGTTTTCATGATCACATTCTTTGAAGAGTGTTAATGCCACATAAATAGTATTTAGTTATTTAGGTTTGACTATTTGTTCTCTGAATATGATGAATGGTCATTCTTGTATATATTCTATTGAAACTTTAAATTCCTTACATTAAGGGACCTCCAAGGTCAATGCAACATTGATTTACAGATACTAAGCTTTCCTTCTTGAAATTTCTTCTTTGTTCCTTCCACAATATTCACAGATTCAACAAGTTCTAAACTATTTTCATGCTCCTCTCCACCGTAGTACCTCAGAGTCATCTAAGAGATCTGTCTTCAGCTATGTTATTTATGGTTCTAAGGAGGATTCTAGTACGGCCTCTACCATTTGCATAATTTTAACTATAGCCAATAAGTTTTTAAAGGCCTAAATTGAACCAGAAGTATAAGCATTTTGCTCCCAAATTTACCCACATTTACTTGATAAAGTGATTGCTGTAACTATGTGTTTCACTGATTACATAGTAAGACACTAAAACCAAGAACAGAGTTTATCACCAGGTGACCCCAGTAACAGAGAGACTTCATAATATTTATTACAGAGATATAATGCTACATATTTATCAGAAGTTTCTCTTTCACACATTCTAACAGGAAAATAATATTTTTGAGTTTATGTATCACAAGTTTTAGTATATGGTGCAGCACTATGCTTCAATTCCCAGGATAAATGAGAGAATGGGAAAAGGAAGAACTAAATCTTCTCTGACTATCACTGTTAATATCACTTCCTGTGCTGTAATCTGAAGCTAAAAATTCAGTACCACGATTGTGTTACTTCTTTGGCTTTTTATTGATGGTTCCATAAAGAAAGCCATCTGGCATTTTCAGTGAACATGCTGGATAGCGACAAGAGAATGAAGCATTTCTGCTTTCTTAATGATTAGTGTCCAGACACAGTCTCTGCTATCAGTGTACTCAGATGACCTCATGTTGTGTGTTATGTGATGAGAGCAAACACTACATTACTACTGTTCAGAGCCCACTATTCCTGCTTCACCCATCCTGAATAATTTCTGACCTTCCTAACTTGTTAAAACAGAAAATAAATGATTGATTAGTAACATTCTTGGTTTCCAGAATAAATACAGATGATTCAGGTATAACCGTAGTGATTTACTGTGTGTATGAACTTTTGCTTGGTAGTACCTTTGGGTCATTAGTTTGCTTATTGTTCACTCGGTTATAAATATCATATATCTGTTAAAACCATACCAAATTAGATTGGCTAAATAAATATTAAAGAAATAAATGAAATGACAAAAATGAAGAATAAAAATAACGTAAAAGAATGTTGGACATTCATCACACTTTCAAAATAACTAAAGTAATTCTTAATTTCTAACATCAAGTATATTTCAATAGGTAAAGAAATTATGAATCAATTTTTTTGCTTGTTTTTTTTTGTTTGTTTGTTTTTTGTTTTTCAAGACAGGTTTTCTCTGTGTAGTTTTGGTGCCTGTCCTGGATCTCACTCTGTAGACCAGGCTGGCCTCGAACTCACAGAGATCTGCCCGGTTCTGCCTCTCGAGTGCTGGGATTAAAGGCATGCACCACCACCACCCGGTGAAACTATAGCTACCAAGCTTGGAAATGACACTAGAAAGTAATAAGAATGGTTAAGTCAATGACACTGATTTATTAATTTACTTGGTATGGATTTCTGTGTGCACAAGTCAGACAACATCCTCAGATGTTATTTTTCAGGTGCTGTAAAGGTTGTTTATTTATTTACTCATTTATTTATTCATATTTATTTTTTTGCTTCTCATGTTTATGTGCATGTGTGTATATAATTCCTTATACTTTTTGAACTTAAAATATAAATACATCATTTCCCTCTTCCCTTCCTTCCCCCAAGCATTTTCATGTATTTCTCCTTGCTGTATGTATCTCAAGATAAAGATATCTTAAATATGTTACTACAACCAGATCATTCCATATATTACTTGTTTATATATGATTCACAGCTGACCGCCTGATTTTGAATAACGGTGGGAATCATCCCTGGGGAAGACTATTTGCCCCAATTTTAGCACTCCTTAGCTGCCACTAGAGCTTCTTGTGATGTTGAAGTCTGGCTAGCTTTCCCCCTTCCACATTAGCATGACTGTTGTTCTATCATTGTTCACATCTTTCTTAGGAAGGTGTCTTGAATTAAATCCTTAACATGTAGCTGCAATGACATTTGTAGCAGGAGCTGTTCCTCTGTTATGATCCCCTCTTCCTGTTCCTCTGTTGTTATGATCCCCTCTCCCTGTTCCTCTGTCATAATTCCCTCTTCCTGTTCCTCAGTTATGATACCCTCTTCCTGTTTCACTGCTATGATCCCCCTCTTCCTGTTCCTCTGTTATGATCCCCTCTTCCTGTTCCTCTGTCATAATCCCCTCTTCCTGTTCCTCAGTTATGATCCCCTCTTCCTATTCCTGTTATGATCCCCTCTTCCTGTTCCTCTGCTATGATCTCCCTCTTCCTGTTCCTGTGTTATGATCCCCTCTTCCTGTTCCTGTGTTATGATTCCCTCTTTCTGTTCCTCTGTTATGAGGAAGCATGTTACTATTTGTAATAACCATTGCTATTCTTATTCTCTATCCTTCACACAAACATATTAAAACAGCAGCTAATAAAACTGGTTCAAATAGTTCATGAAAAAAATTGAGAGAAGGAACAAATTCTTTGAAACATTTAAAATAACAAAAGAAAAGTTTGGTTTTAAAAATTAAAAGTATCAGTAGCTAGTGAATAATTACAATTTTTACCACTAGAAATATTAGAAGAGATTTTTGTCTCCAACTAGGATGATTGAATAACCCATCAAAAACAAGAATAACTTTACTCAATTTTGTTCCAAAATAATTTAAGAATATATCCTTGACTTACTAGGTATTATCCAGAGAATAGCCATAATTTTCCCTGGAACAATTCTAATATGACAAAGTAGATTAACTAATACACATTTCTTTAAGTCTATTTTACATAAATTCAAACCATAAGCTCTACTTAAGGAATCACATACAATGACATATAATCCATTTATTATTCTGGAGACTGAAGTGGCAACCATAGAGCATGGAGTTTGCATGGGTCTGAACCAGATTCTTTGCATACATGTTGTGTTTCTTTAGCTTGGGATTTTTTTTTAACGCCTAACTGTGGGAATAGGAGGTGTCTCTGACTCTTTTGCCTGCTCACAAGACCATTTTCCTCCTACTGGGTTGCCTCATCCAGCCTTGATATGAGGGTATATGCCTAGTCTTACTGCATCTTGTTACACTGCTGTTTGTTTGATATCACTGAGAGGCCTGCTCTTTCCTGAAGGGAAACATAGCAGGAGTGGATCTGGGGGAGAGGGAAGGAGGGAAGGAAATGAGGTAGAGAGAGGGAAGGCTGCTGTTGGGTTATATTGTATGAGAAAAGAATACATTTTTAATTCTTTTAAAAAATAATAAAATTGTTCCATAAAAAGAGAGAGAGGGATTCCCCCTTTGACTGTTCTGAATTCCATCTGGGAAAAGTAGTTTGGGAGTTGTCTGGTGGTAAAATATGATTTTAAATGTTTGATAAGAATCAGTGAAAAGACAGTTTGCTGGATGTTTCTGGAATCACTTTTCTTTCCCAGTACTACCTGGTGGTTAAAATGATAATTTCAAAAGGACCTTTAATTCCTTATCAGAATTTTGGCACCAAATAAATAGAATACATGCTTTAAAATTTTTTTAAAGAAAAAGATCCTATGTTTTCCTCATAACCCCTTAACATTTTGTTCTCTATTGAAAGGATTTGTAGTTCACACAAAGCAGAGCATAAAAGAAATAAAGTATTTCTTACAGAGGAAAATGTGGTAACTTGAAAAATGAGACTGAGAAATGGCCAAAGAGAATACCACGGAGAAAAAACACCCTCACAATGTGAGAGTACACAATGGCCAGGGAGACCATTGTGTTGATCAATGTATTGAGGCAAGTTTCAGTGTTTGCTCAAAAGACCCTGAAACTCACAAATTCCTCATGGGCATTTTTCTGACCTGGTGAATGACAAGCCTTCCTTTGGATTAACTCTAAAGGGAAGACACAGTGGTATGCCTGCAATCCTAAATCTTTCCAGTAGTTCAGAAAGTAATGTCTCCACCCATGGTCCTCCAAGTATGACTCAGATTCCACTCTTTTAACTATAAATCAGGTAACAGAATAGATTTAAAAGAATTAAAGAGAGAAATGGTAAATTCTGTTCAATATCCAACACTACAGTTGTGAAAAACTGAGCTGAACTGACAATGTGCCACAGTCAAAGGCTATATCTATGTGTTGTGTTCCTGGATGCTGCTCTCACATTCAGTATTTCTTGGCTTTAAACTAGAAACACACTTTTAACTTCTGTAATGTGTATCTTTACATTTAGATGTTTTAGCCTTCTAAATTGCATTCCTTTTGTAAGATGTTAAGCTAATGTCTTACATTCCATTTTAGTATAATTCCTTGAATGTTGTGATCAATTTTTAAGGGCTTTGGTAGAGATTTTGCTGAATCTATAGATTAAATTGTGAAGAACTGCAATATTAACATTATGACTCTGGCCCATGAAAATGATGTATTGCTCTACAAATATGCACAGACTTCTAGGCTATGAGTTTTAATTCCAAATGTATGGGCTGCATATCATTTATTACACTTATTCTTTATAAATTTGTGTATTGACTCTATTACATCTTATTTTACTTAGTTTCAATATTTGGTTAATTATTATAGAAATATAGTTAATTTTTATATTGACCTATACTCTACAGTTTTGATAAACTTAATTGTGGCTTCTAGAAGTTTTCATTGCAGAAGCTGTTGGTTTACTTAAACAATTATATTACCTGTGAATAAGAGAAACTTTCATAATTTTGATTTATTTTAGATACACTACCACCATGATACTAGAATGTCCAGTAAGAGCTGTCAGAGCACATGCATGTGCTCTGTTCCTCAGTTATCACTTATTGGGCTTTTGTTCTTCTTTAGCTGCAGATTGTTAGGATTTTGGTTTCTTGGCATTCCTCATTCCTGATGGTTTTTTTTTTCTTTTTCTCAGAATAAGCTATCATATATTTTCAAGTGATCTTCCTTCCTTTAGTGACATGGCCATAGGTTTCTTGCTTTGAGTCTGCCAACCTGTTTACTTGTATTAGTTTTGAAATGTTAAACATGTACTACTTAAACCAATTCCTTTGGTCATGATGTGTTAATATGCATACATACAGTGTATGCAAAATATATGCATAATATATATTTGTAGTTCATTTTGCTTTTGTTGATTTTGAGTCAGTCTTTTTTATGTTGTATTTTTTTATTTTATGATTTAATTTAATTTTACATATCAGCCACGGATTCCCTTGTCCTCCCCCCTCCCCCCCCCCTTTCCCCCAGCCCAGCCCCCATTCCCATCTCCTCCAGGGCAAAGACTCCCCTGGGGATTCAGCTCAACCTGGTAGATTCAGTCCAGGCAGGTCCAGTCCCCTCCTCCCAGGATGAGCTAAGTGTCCCTGCATAAGCCACAGGTTCCAAACAGCCAGCTCATGCACTAAGGACAGGTCCCGGTCCCACTGCCTGGATGCCTCCCAAACAGTTCAAGCTAATCAACTGTCTCACTTATCCAGAGGGCCTGATCCAGTTGGGGGCTCCTCAGCTATTGGTTCATAGTTCATGTGTTTCCATTTGTTTGGCTACTTGTCCCTGTGCTTTTTCCAATCTTGGTCTCAACAATTCTCGCTCATACAATCCCTCCTCTTTCTCGCCAATTGAACTCCTGGAGCTCCACCTGGGGCCTGGCCTTGGATCTCTGCATCCGGTTCCCTCAGTCATTAGATGAGGTTTCTAGCTCGACAATCAGGGTGTTCGGCCATCCTATCACCAGAGTAGGTCAGTTCGGGCTTTCTCTCGACCATTGCCAGTAGTCTATTGTGGAGGTATCTTTGTGGATTTCTGTGGGCCTCTCTAGCACTTTGCTTCTTTCTATTCTCGTGTGGTCTTCATTTATCATGGTCTCTTATTCCTTGTTCTCCCTCTCTGTTCTTGATCCAGCTGGGATCTCCTGCTCCCCTAAGCTCTCTTTCCCTCAAACTTTGCCCTTCATTACCCCCACTCATGTCCAGGTTGTTCATGTAGATCTCATCCATTTCTCTGTCATTGGGCGATCCCTGTGTCTTTCTTAGGGTCCTATTTTCTAAGTAGCCTCCCTGGAGTTGTGAGTAGCAGTCTAGTCATCTTTGTTTTACATCTAGTATCCTCCTATGAGTGAGTACATACCATGTTTGTCTTTCTGAGTCTGGGTTACCTCACTCAGGATGATTTTTTCTAGATCCCTCCATTTGCCTGCAAACCTCATGATGTCATTGTTTTTCTCTGCTGAGTAGTATTCCATTGTGTATATGTACCACATTTTATTTATCCATTCTTCAGTTGAAGGGCATCTAGGTTGTTTCCAGGTTCTGACTATTATAAACAATGCTGATATGAACATGGCTGAGCAAGTACCCTTGTGGTATGATTGAGCATTCCTTGGCTATATGCCCAAGAGTGGTATAGCTGGATCTCGGGGAGATTGATTCCCAATTTTCTGAGATAGCGCCATATTGATTTCCAAAGTGGTTGTACAAGCTTGCATTCCCACCAGCAGTGGAGGAGAGTTCCCCTAGCTCCACATCCTCTCCAGCATAAGCTGTCTTCAGTGTTTTGATCTTAGCCATTCTGACTGGTGTAAGGTGGTATCTCAGAGTCATTTTGGTTTGCATTTCCCTGATGATTAGGGAAGTTGAGCAATTCTTTAAATGTCTTTTAGCCATTTGAGCTTCCTCTGTTGAGAATTCTCTGTTTACTTCTATAGCCCATTTCCTAATTGGACTGTTGGACATTTTGATGTCTAATTTCTTGAGTTCTTTATATATTCTGGATGTCAGCCCTCTGTCAGATGTGGGGTTGGTGAAGATCTTTTCCCATTCTGTAGGCTGTCGCTTTGCCTTGTTGACCATGTCCTTTGCTCTACAAAAGCTTTTCAGTTTCAAGAGGTCCCATTGATTGATTGTTTCTCTCAGTGTTTGTGCTACTGGTGTTATATTTAGGAAGTGATCTCCTATGCCAATGTGTTTCCTACTTTCTCTTCTATCAGGTTCAGAGTAACTAGATTTATGTTGAGGTCTTTGATCCACTTGGACTTAAGTTTTTTGCACGGTGACAGATGTGGATCTATTTGCAGCCTTCTATACGTTGATATCCAGTTATGCCAGCACCGTTTGTTGAAGATGCTTTCTTTTTTCCATTGTACAGTTTTGGCTTTTTTGTCAAAAATTATATGTTCATAGGTGTGCGGATTAATGTCAGGGTCTTCAATTCGATTCCATTGGTCCACATGTCGGTTTTTATGCCAGTACCAAGCTCTTTTTATTACTGTAGCTCTATAGTAGAGCTTGAGGTCAGGGATCGATCACCATCCTTGAGTCAGTCTTATAAGGTACACTGTTCTGTAGTTCTTGTTTTATCTTGTCTTTTGTTGTTGGGAGATTGAACACAGAAGCACATACATGCCAGGCAAGTGCTCCACCTCTGAGCCAGCTCTCAGGAGATGTTTTTTTGTAATGTTCTTTATGATTTAGTTGTCATGATGATTCCAGTGATGTATAATGATTTTCACAGGGACCTGAAGCAGCTATAGATATAGACACACAGAGAAGCAACTGTAAAGACCAGTATTTAATCTGCTTGTTTGCTAATTCCAGCATTTGTCTGATTATATGTCTGTTTATATCCACTTAACATCATTATGAGCCATATTTCCTATTTTTATTCCACAGCTATTTATTTCATATTGTATGAAAGATGATGTAAGTTTACTGTTGTGGGATGTTGCTTATTTTTCACTTCAAATATGGTTTGATTTCAGTTCTGGATCACAAATGAAGGCCTTTGAAACAATTCTACTACACATAGTCTTGCTTCCAGCCTTGTTAAGCAATACAGAACAGGAAACTTTTGTTTAGAGTGAAACTTATTGTATTAATGAAGCAATACTTTTCTAAGAATCCTAACAATGCCTTATGCATTATACATACATGCTACCCTGGGTGGTGGCCCCATAATCTAGTCCAAGTCTTCTTTGAGCTCTGGGCATTATTCAACCTGTTCATTTCTGATATTCTTTCCCAAACTCCAAGCTTCTCCACATTTCATCATTGTAATCAAGCCTTGGAAAGATACCACAGTACTGGATCAAATTTCAGAATTTCTTCTCAAGTCCTTGTGTAGAATCAACACGTCTCCCACTTCAGCATTCAATGTGATTTTGTGATGCTGGTCTTTTCCTACAATATTAATAACAATGTCTACCCTAGATAATCAACCCCTGCCTTGAGACCTTTTCTCTTTCTCTTGGTATTTGCAAACACTTTTCAGATAATTAATTGAAGGAGTTACTGTGCTTAACTTGGTTTCTTCCAAATCTTTCAGTGATCACTGTTCTTATTAGGTGGCATCTCAAAACCATGTGTGTTGTCTCATGTGTTTTGTTCTTCTTTTAGTTATTTAGATGAAGTATGTTTGTTTTCTGATATGCTCTCAATTACAGAAGTGTAATTTCATGGTGAAAGCCTTGATAAGTCTTAAGGATGTAAGAATGTCATAATGTTACTGTATTTTTAAGCCTATTTGTTCTTTTGAGTTCAGGTCCAGGACTTTTACTCAGTTCTACCCACACTAGTCTGTTAGTTGTCTTTAAAGACCCAGGTGTGGTCTTATTTCAAGGCCTGGACTAGAGTCCCATTTTACTTTCTTACATCTTCCAGCTGATATTCTGCTAGGGAAGGCCTTTCTGGGCACAGTATCACGAGAATCCCTTCTCTACAAAAACTTCCTGTCTTTTTTCCAAGTCAGTTTTCTGCTTAGACCATGTCATGGCCAAATCAAACAGGGATAGAATGTACGTAATAGGTTTTTATGTCTTCCAGTTATAGTATCTAACTCATGCGTCCTGGAATTTTGTTTGTGACTTCATTCAAAGTGTGCAGAATTCCCAGGCCAGGATATATTTGATATCTTAATTACTTATTGAATCATACCTATATATCAATATACACTAGTCATAATTTTGTACATTATTTTAACTAATTATGTGAGGAAACAGACTAAGTAAAGCAAAGAATTTTTATCATATGAGATTTGTAGGCTATTTTAGGGTTGTGTAAAAATTTTAAGCTTATCTTAAGTGACACATGACTATTACCATTCATTCTTTGAATGAAGCCAAGGCAGGGACTTCATAGTCAGAAAAAAAGATGAGGAGTCATAGAAACAAGGAATTTCATGGTGTTCTCAAGAAAGACTATGACGGTACCAAAACAGTATCAAGAAATGAGACTGTGGGGCTGGAGAGACAGCTCTGCAATTAAGAGTACTGGTTGTTTCTGCAGAAGATCCTGGTTTGGTTCACAGGACCCATGATTACCTGTAACTGTCATTCCATTGAATCCAACTCCTTCTTCTGAACTCTGAGAGCTCCTGCCTCTACATGGTACACATACTTGCACTCAGGCCTATACACACATACATGAAATAAAATAATAATAAAATAAGCTTCAAGACGGAAATGAGATCACAAATATCACTGTTCACAATATGACAATAAATGGGAAAAAGTTTTAAAAACACTGGAATCAGAAAATTAGTTCACAGAACAGGTGAGGCTACACTCAAATACAATTAGCCATTATACATCGCAAGCTTCCCCTCCCCCATGTTATCATGTTCTCAATCAAACTATGATTAAGGATTCCTTGAAATCTGTGGAACAAAAGTCAGAAAGACAACTTCTAATCACAGTGCATTCTTAGAATCCAAATGTCTTTTTTAGGTATTTGAAACCACAGAATTAGCATATCATGATGGAACAAGGTTTAAATAGTATGAAAATGATCCACTGCAGATTATCATCTACCTATTCCTCTGGTCTTCCATTTGGGAAACAAGGTAACATTTCACATATTCTTTCTCTTACAGTATATACTAACAAAGTATTTCAAAATCTGTTCATTCTCTCCTGCACAATAAAAATCAAGATGTAGGTAAAAAAAATGCCATGATCAGTATAGTATACGTTGCTTGAGACATTTTAAATTTATACAAATTTGTCTTTTAACTTCTCTCAACTTTTAGTCATTAAAATGTAGATGCTAAAAACTTTACTATGGTACTGTATCTTGACGTTGTATTTTAAAGCCAGGAGCAAAAAGATAATATGGCTTTTTAAAAATCTACCAACTGTTTACTTTGCTTGTGGGCTTTGGGTCATTTTCTTCAACTAGATATTGGAGAAAAAAATTAAGTCTGCCAACATTGCAAAACTATTCTAAAGATTGTAGATGATGCTATAAAATGTCTAGCTAGCATAGTGATTGCCACATAGCAATCACTTCGTAAACATAGCTATGTGAAATGTACTTTTCCATCAAGATAATAAAGGACCTAATTAAGAACTAACATTCAGAATATATTTTAAATGGAAGGTTTAAAAATATGGATCTCTCTGGAAAGGGGAAATAGAAGAGACATCCTGGGTGGATTAGTGGCAAGTGAGGATGAGATCTTGAGGGATTGGGTTGAGGGGGAGTTGGAGGGGGAGAGCACTGAAAGAGAAGACTGGAAAGAGTGAAGGGCATTTTAGGGTCAGGTATAAACCTGATGCAAGGGAAACTTCTACAAATCTATAAGAATGACCCCAGCTAAGACTCCTAGCAATAGTGGATACATAGCCTGAACAGGCCATCTCCTGTGATCAGATTGGTGGCTACCTCAGTTGTCATTAGAGAGCCTTCATCCAGTAACTGATGGAAACAGATGCACAGATCCATGGCCAAACATTAGGCCAACTTGGAGAATCCTGATGAAGAGAGGGAGGAAGAATTGTAGGAGCCAGAGGGGTCAAGGACATCACAAGAAAACCCACAGAAACAACTAAGCTGGCTCATAGGAACTCACAGATCTGAACCAACAGCCAGGAAGCCTGCATGAGAAAGACCTAAGCCCTCTACATGTATGTGAGAGTTGTGTAGCTTGGTCTATTTGTGAGACTCCTAACCATGTCAGGGGCTGTCCCTAATGCTTTGGCTGCCTCTTGGGAACCTATCCCTCATACTGGATTGCCTTGCCCAGCCTAAATATAAGAGGTGCTTAGTCTTTACTGCAACTTGCTGTGCCATTCTTTGTTGATACCCATGGGAGGTATCAACAGAGGAAGTGTGGACTGAGTGGGGGCAGGTGGGGGAGACAGGCTGTGGGGGAGGTGAAGAGGAAGGAGAAACTGTAGTCGGGATTTAAAACAAACAAACAAATAAATAAATAATAATGCCTTTAGAGTAAAATGTAAAAAGAAGATATTAGAATAATTTTATTTCAGTTTTAATTTGATTAAACAGAGAGAAGAAATTGGTTTACAGGCTGTCAGGGAAACTTTCAGACTTACTTCTCTGTGGCTATGGAATGAGAGGTTGCTCTGGCTGAGAGCAATCTCAGAAACAGTGGACTCAGGTCTCACACATTAGGCTTGTTAGATGAAGATGGGTAATACTCATTAGTTTGTTTCAGCTTTACTTCTAACCAGGGTAGAGCCAGGATATTCAGGATCCCTGACTCTCAGCCAGGGCTCATTTTCATCTACTACTTCTCTTTGTTAAGGAACAAGGCTTTATGCCTTAGTTCACCTAAAATCCAATTTCAAAAGGAGTTTCTGTTATATTTCATCCTTCTGATAATCATTCTTCACAAAACATCTACCTGTTGAGATTAGTTCTAGGAATTTATGATGTCTCTGAATGAACCATTCACATTTTAGCAAATGTGGCTTTAAGTATCTCCTCTTAGAGAAAAAAAGTTTTAAAATTAATTGTGATATTTCTACTTGTATTCATAAAATTCCCCAACATATCTTATTTTATTCATCTTCATTCCCTTTATCCATTGCATGTATAATAATAGATAAATGATTATTTCATTATTTCATGATAAAATGAATTATTAATTTTCTATACATGTTTCTATAGGACCAAGCAACCATGAAGTACTTCATCTTTACCTGCCTGGTGACTGTTGCTCTGGCAAAACATGTAAGTGAAGAGGGATACATGATGCTTCATTTTCGAATTATGAAAAGAATGAATCTTTTGCTATATGCAAAAGATGCGGGCAATGTCAACAATGAATAGAAACTCATCCTGTTACCTTGGAATCTCTATCAGTGATAGTATTGATCTGACCTCACATGATGCACAAGGGTGGACAGTGGTGCTACAAAGTGTCAGCAATGAGAAGATGCAGATGTGTAGACAATAGGAGAAGAGCTGCTTCCCTTCCAGAGTATGTTGTAATTTTAGTTAGAGCTATCTGGAGGAGCCATTTCTACGTGCAGTGTGTTCTCAAAGTATAAAGAAACTCCACCACCATAATTCGTTATTTCCAGAACCAGTTGTCAATGAATTGACAGAATTTTGTCACTCTTGATTGAAAAATAATTTAGAAATCATAGTGACAAAATACAAATGGGGACATGTAGAACTGGCAAATGGCTCAGTAGATAAAGCACTTGGCACACAAGCACAAAAATGGACTTTGGATTCCCTGGATCCATATAAAACCTCCAGTGGGCTGCCAATCTGGAATTCAAGCATTGGGAAAGCAAAGAACAAGCAGGCTTGCTAGATCAGTCCACATCAGGGAACTCTGAATTCAGCAGAGAGATCTTGTCTCAGTGAATAAGGTAAGCTGATATCAGGGAAGATACCTAATGTAAACCACAGGCACTCAGTTCACATATGAATGCATGCTACTGCCTGCACATGAGAATATGAACACACACACACACACACACACACACACACACACACACACACACTAAACATAACAGAAAAGGACTTTAATGACAATAAATATTAGTAAGCTTGTATTTGAATGTAACTTATTTGCCAAAAAAAACAGTAAAAAGATAATGATAATGATGATAATGATAATAATATTACAAAATGCAGAGCACATAATAGATAATACATTTGAAATACTTTATTATCACAGTTTGTAGATCAGTCTACATATATAATAGTACCAATAATTTTAGTTTTTCAACATTGTGTCTACCCTCATTCTGAACCTAAACTCGACTCTTTAGAATAAAGAAGTTAATGTATACAGAGAAATAATAAGATGCTTTGGAAGTATCATACAGGATATTATACAGGATTTCTTACTTTTTATGATTAGTCTAAACAGTTTCTTTTATATTAAAAAAAAAAAAACTCATCCAGCTAAAAGTACATCAGTGTAATCAACAAATGATAGCTCAAGATCTCCAAAAGTGCTTACGTTAGAGTTGCTTCGCACTGATATTTCAGACTCAGAGAACTTTTCAGAGAGAGCCCTTTCACACTAAATTTGTCTAAGAAACTGTTTTTCTTTTATCTAAGTCATCTTTATTAATTTGTGTGTGTGTGTGTGTGTGTGTGTGTGTGTGTGTGTGTGCATACATGTCACAACACCCATGAGGAAGTCAGAGGACAGCTTATGGGAACGAGAAAGCCGTTCTTGCCTTCCATGTGGTCCTGGGGATGTACTCAGGTCCTCATGCTTGGTGGCAAGTCCCCATGCCAGCTGAGTCACTTCACTTGCCTCAGCTTTTGTTTTAAATTTCACTGCCATTATAAGCAGTAAAACAGAGACACAGTTTGCCATTTTCAATAAACCGTAGAAATTAAATTTATGTTTATTTTTATTTATATAGGTGGTAAGGGATCAATCCATTGAGGTAAGGTATTTTGTTATGGAATACTAATTCTGGCACCTAATAGTAAATTGTATGTCTTTGTTCACTGAGATTTTTATGGGTAGCAATAACGCCCTTTAAAGCCAGAGAAAAAATAAAGTTTGTCCATTGAAATAAATTATGGGGAAAATAAACCAAAATATACAACAGCATCAACTATACTTTCCTCATGCCAATAGTCTCATCATTCAGTAATTCTGATGTCACACAATAAGAATCCCATTGTGCTGTGAATGATGACAGTAATTTGTTATATCTACTTTTTGAGTACCAAATGCAGGCACATCCACACCTACATAGGGCTCCATTTGATGACTGTCTTCTTCCCGTGCTTCACTAACAGATTCTACTTCAGTGGCACCCAACAAATTGCTCTGCTCTCCTGCCATGATTTTACTTAAAAATCAAAAGAATATTTTGAGAAAAAATTTTCTTTCCCTCTTTGCTGCTGTCATCTCAAAAATCATTACGATAAAACTCTTGTATTCGATAGTCAGTGTTCATCAATACTTCTTTGGGTAGTACGGGTTAAAGAATTCATTAAGTAATCAAAATGCATTATAATTTTTTTCCTAAGGAATCTGCAAGAATCGTCCACAAAGTAAGTCATAGTTTCTTAAATTAAATACATTTTCAAATATTTTTCAACTCATATGGCTACAAAATTCATGTCATTTATTTCTTTCCAGAACTATAAGCGGGATGATGCGTTCTTCCAAAGAACTCAGGTAAAATTCGTTTATTAACGCCTGTGCTGCACATTTGGCCAAATGACTGTTATGTATTCAACTTTGAACTTCAGATGATCAGTGTTTTCATAATCTTAGCCATTATGCAATAACGTGAAAAGATCCCACAAGGATATCTGCATCTCTTTTGGAAGCCATGTTTTCAGTGGACTATTTTGATATAAACTCATAAGGTGGAGATAAATTATTAGTATACTTCTTTCTAAGGAAAATGTGTTTTCTCTTATTTCATAAATAATATTGTAGGAGTAATGTGAGTAATTCTTTGTCAATTAGAAAACCACAAATAAAAATACATGAGATAGTGGAAGATTTTTATTCATCTTAACTATATTTGATTAACAATACTTATACTTGATACGAAATATTGCTTCTATCCCACACACCTTTCATGATATTCCTCCTTAAATAAGCCAGAAGGTGGCATCTATAGTCATTTGGACTATAATTTGACTCTAGCTGCATTAATTTTGTCCCTTCATATTCCTGTATGTTCACCAAACCCCATTTACATACCTGACACATTGGATACTTCCCATTTATTTTCCTGAACGTGGTTAATAGTCAGTGCCTATGAATCAGGATTTAATGCTCTATCTCTATCCTCTTTCTCATTTTGCATATTAGTAATACAGTAGGAAATCAATACGGTATGAAGTTAAGGTAATTGCTGCTTCCTGAGGAACATTGTTGAGAAGTCTGTCTTCTTGTCACCAATTCTTTTGTTTCACTTATACTTCCTTTATCAAGGACTCTGCTAGCAGTTCATCCAGTGAGGTAAGTTATTATTTAGTCTGTGTTATTTTTGAGAAATAGTGACTTAGCCATAGTATTCTCTACTAATGATATTTCCTGGGAGATAAACATATAAATAGTCAATGGAAGGAAAGGCTCTCAAAAATATCCCATCATAGCTTAAATTGACTGAATTCATAAAATCATTATTTTTTTAATTTATTTATTTTATTTTACAATATAATTCAACTTTACATATCAGCCACAGAATCCCCACGTTCTCCCTCCTCCCGTCCCGCCCGCCTCCCCCCGGCCCACCGCCCATTTCCATCTCCTCCAGGGCAAAGACTCCCCCGAGGGTTGAGATCAACCTGGTGGACTCAGCCCAGGCAGGTCTAGTCCCCTCCTCCCCGGCTGAGCCAAGGGTCTCTACTAAGCCCCAGGTTTCAAACAGCCAATTCATGCACTGAGCACAGGACCCGGTCCAACTGCCTGGATGCCCTAAACAGATCAAGCCAATCAACAGTCTCACCCATTCAGAGGGCCTGATCCAGTTGGGGGCCCCTCAGCCATTGGTTCACAGTTCATGTGTTTCCATTCGTTTGGCCACTTGTCCCTGTATTCCATCCATCCCTGGTCCCAACAACTCTTGCTCACATAAACCCTCCTCCTTCTCGCCAATTGGACTCCCGGAGCTCCACCTGGGGCCTGACCTTGGATATCTGCATCCAGTTCTCTCAGTCATTGGATGGGGTTTCTAGCACGACAATTAGGGTGTTTGGCCATCCTATCACCAGGGTAGGTCAGATAGGGCTATTTCTCGACTATTGCCAGCAGTCTATTGTGGGGGCATCTTTGTGGATTTCTGTGGGCCTCTCCAGCATTTTGTTTCTTCCTATTCTCATGTGGTCTTCATTTACCATGAACATTCCTTGTGTTCCCTCTCTGTTCTTGATCCAGTTGGGATCTCCCGCTCCCCCAAGTTCTCTTTCCAGATGGCTCAGCCGTTAAAGGCTAGGCTCACAACTAAAAATCATTATTTATTAGACCCTGTTCTTTGCTGTACATGTGACTCCATGAGAAGTTGAATCAGGAACTAAATCTTAAATACAATACTGTCATAATAAACATTGAGAACTATTTCAATAGAGTTAGAAGAAGGTTTGGGTGAAATATTACGTATGTTGCCAATACCTTCTATACCTATGGTTGACAACAATAGAGACAAATTGAAGTATGCCTTTGAAGAGCTTGCAGTACTGTATTTGGTTATAATCTGGAGCCTTGTGACCTTTGATAATGCCTAAGCTCTTTACAGTCGATGTCTCAGAAAACATGTCTCAGCATTTCTCTAAATAACGTCTCAGTCTCAGACTGGGAGCTTCCTATCATATCTGTCGTTATTTGAAGACCCATGAGGCATAGTTCACCTTACTTCCCAACAAACACACTCCCTCCCCTACTCTTCTCTCCTACATTTTCCATGAAGGGACTCAGGGTCTAACTGGATAACTCTATAACTATGTAACCAAGGTTGGCCTTGAAGCTATAGTAGTCCTACTGCCTCAGTTTACAGAGTATGCTGGGATTACAAGCATGAGTTAACATCATGATGGTCTTATTGGTTTATTTTGATCTCTTGTCGTCTGTACTCCATGTCTAGAAATTTTAAAAAATCTGAATAAAATAGTATTAATAAAGTCCTGAATTAAAATATATTCTAATTATGTTATTGCTTTTGTAAAGGAAAAAGGAAACTTAAGGGAGTTCTGGTGAATATTTAGCCTATTGAGTTCTTAAATGGCTTAATATCTTAGTCCTGGGTGGTTGGATAATTGCCCCTACTTTCCACTACAATGGTGTATATTTAACTATTGGTATATCATTCAAGTAAAGCTACTTTTCATGTTTTGCTTTAGGAATCTGAGGAGACCATCAATGACGTAAGTAATTATAATTCAACTAAGTTAATAAGTTACTTTGATGAGCAGCATTTCTATCTGTATCTCTCTGATATGTATAATATTTTTAACAGACTGAAGAACAAAAGGTCAACCTAAATGAGCAGGTAAGTTTGTCGCGATCATTTCTTCCCGAGAAAATATTTAATATCAAATTCTGACAAAAACTGGTACCATATATGTGATATGTGATATGTGATAATATCTTAAAATTGCAGAATTTTAACAAAACCCAGGCAATATAACTAAATTCAAAAGGATTTAAAAACTCAGAAAAATATTTTAACTGATTTCCTTGAGATATCTGTGCAATGTCTTAGTCATGTAATTAGTCAAAATGCTTCTCTTTAAGTCAACAAGAAAAGATAGATAAATAAACAGCAAGTGCTGCTAAATTTTCTCATTCTGATGTACAGTGCAAGAAAGTATCGAAACCAGGCAAATTCCTTTCCAACTTTAACTCCTTGAGCAATTACTTAACTCCTCCATGCTTCATCTTCTTTAACCCAAAAACAAACCACTGATACCACAGCTATAGGCTCGAAAAGGATGTTAGAGGATAACCACAAGCTACATAGTAGAAGTTTGAGAAAATAAACAAAAGGATAGCAATCACTGATTTTATACATGTCGAAAAATCCATTCTAAGACTATCATAACAAAATAGTACATTGTACTATTAAAACAAGGTAAAATAATCTACTTTAAAGGACTAGTCATACGATACTCTTTTTCACACTATTATACCATTCTCATGTATGTGCCCATCTAACCTGACACCCAAACATATACATTAATATTCTTCTATACATCTACTCTATTATTATCTGTGTGGACCGGAAATTCTCTGCAAACAAATGTGCTTTTTTAAAAAAAAACATGGTTTCAACTTCAGCTAACACCGTTATTTTAGGCAGCTAGCTACAGCCCAATCAAAGTTGGATCATTCCAGGATAGGTATAGAAGACAGGTACTATACATGCAAGTGCATCCATCAGCTCACATGATTTCTCAAACAGTGATGCCATAAGACATTAAGAAGTTATCCTACACCAAAGTAAATCTAAATATCACTATTTAAGAGTGCAGGCATCAAGCTTCTTGAGAGAAATGTGGATAAAAGAAACAGCAATGTCAGATATTCCCCAGACAACTCTCAACTTCTACATTTACATAATATTTTGCCCTTCACATAGAGTAAACACTTACTTCTGGAATCCTAACCTAATAATTCCTTCAATTCTAAAATTCACTCAATTCTCTTTTACATTGTATTATATAATAAAATGCTGTCTGCTTAGTAAACCTTAGTAAACAAAACTATAGTTTTGATATTTATATAGATTTGATTTCATCCAGATGCACTCTGACCCATAGAGAACAGACACTCCATAAATACTGGTGCATTTATTCCCTTCTAGAAAAAAATCAAGCAGTTTTCCCAGGACTTTTTCTGCCCCCAGTTTTGCCTGCCTGTTGCCCAACAGCAGACTGATATGAACCAGTGGGCCCAGGGTCAGACCATCTGTAATATTCCCGACCAGGTGAGTCTTGCATTTTTGACTTGCGTTGTTTTGACTGTTACCTTCATTTGAAAAAATAATTAACTGGGGGGCTGGAGTGATGGCTCAGAGGTTAAGAGCACTGACTGCTCTTCCAGAGGTCCTGAGTTCAATTCCCAGCAACCACATGGTGGCTCACAACCATCTGTAATGAGATCTGGTGCCCTCTTCTGGCCTGCAGTCATACATGCTGTATACATAATAAATAAATAAATCTTAAAAAATAAAAAAAGAAAAAATAATTAACTGAAGGAAAATGTTCCAATCAATTTGAATATAGAAAGAAAAAACAAAATTTTAATAACTTTTTGTGGAACATAAATTAAAATAAACCATATAGACAAATTACTATTTAAAAAGCATTATAGCCGGGCGGTGGTGGTGCACGCCTTTAATCCCAGCACTCAGGAGGCAGAGGCAGGCAGATCTCTGTGAGTTCGAGGCCAGCCTGGGCTACCAAGTGAGTTCCAGGAAAGGCGCAAAGCTACACAGAGAAACCCTGTCTCGAAAAACCAAAAAATAAATAAAAAAATAAATAAAAAGCATTATAAATAACTCAAAGAAAAGGCAAATTACATATAACTAATAAATGTGCATTTATGTGTGATTTGATGTGATTATGACAGCATGCCTGTGAAGCAGAAAATATTATCTTCATTTTCAGAAGCAATCTGAACTCTAAAGAAGTCCATCCAATTGTTAAAGTTCTATTTGCTGGGTCCACTTCAATAATGGTTTCTGTCTTTGAAAAAGGAGAAACAAGTGTCTTGAAGGAAACAGTGCAGGAGTCAGGGTCTTATCTTTAGCTTGAGGTGTGAAGTCAGGTGTACAGGAGCCAGCTGCCGAACTGCCATAAGCAAGCCATGTGGTGTATGACCTTGGGGGACGTGATCGTCCTTCTCTGTGTTTCTTGTGAACTCTTTTCCTTAAGTGTCTCCAGAAGTTAAGAACCCATCACTATCATTAGACTAAATAAGCTTCTGTATATTGTCTTGAATGCTAGACGATTATGAAATGAATGCTAAATGCTAAAAGATTAAGATGAATTTAACATCTTAAATGTTAACTATCTGTGCAGCTGAAATAGAAAGGCTTTGATGTTTTATGATGTCCAGGAGAGGGCAGCATTGGCAAGCAAAGATTGTCGATTAGTTAGTAGATCACAGCTGTTAGCCAACAGTCAAATAGACATTCCCAGCCCCAGAGCAAAACAATAACAAGTAGTTATTTAATGTGTAAGTTCTTCTTACAATAGTAATATTTCATGATTTTGTTTTTAAGGATTTCATATATGAGTAATGAATTTGTATCATTCCATTCTACCTTCTCCCTCCCACTCCTCAAATTAATGGCCTTTTATTCTTTAATTAATTGTTCCATAAAAAGCATAGACATATATTTATGTAGATATGTAACTTCTTGGGATTGGCAACTCGATCAGGAGGTTTTTCCCGAAGAAGACTATTTCTCCCTCTCTCAGATCTAGAGGTAAAGCCCAATGAGAATCCCTGATCCATGTAGGCATGGCAATTGATGTTGCCATTTTTAAGGTCTTGTTTTTAGGCAGCTTTATTGTTAAGATTTCCTAGGTGCGGCTTCCCTGTCATATCTAGAGAACTCTATCTCACAGCAGATGGCCTGCTCCTCTGGCCCTGAGAGTATTTTTGCTCCCTCTCCCACCGTGTTCCCTGAACCTTGCATGTCGGGAGTTACATTGTTATTTCAGTTGGGAAGGCACCTCACACTCTGTTGTTCTCCATATTTTGACCAGTTATTCTTTCTCTAATGATCTCTATTTCCCACAAAAAAAAGTTATTTTGATGAGAGGTGAAAGCACCTCTCACCTGTGGGTGTAAGCACAGGTATTTAGAATGCAGTTGGAAATTATGTAGGTCAGTCAGTCGATCTCAGCCTCTAGCCAACCATCAAGCAGCCTAATTAATAACATCATCAAATAAAGAAGACTCTGTAGCAACCAGGATGTGCCTGTCGTCAAGTGCTCCTTCCTACTCCATTATGTTCCCTAGAGCTATAAAGAGATATAACATAAAAACACACATTTTACTCCACATAGCTTTGACTTTGTTGGAGATTCTTGACCCTGCCTGGCAAATCCAGCATTTTATAAGCAAGGTTGGTGTCTCCAGTCCTAAGTTGTAAGGTCAACCTTTAAACCAGGATAGAATTTTGATAACAATAGTCTGAAATGTCTAGTGTTTAAACATGAAAGAAGAAAGGATGACCAAAAAAGTGGAAAATATTAAGCAAAAGTCTAAATCAAATGGTGAGTAGACAACTACTTAAAAATAATCTCTTACAATATGTGAGTGCCATTTGGATGATGTGAGACTCTAATAACTATATTTTTCTTAAATCATTAGGATTTAACACAATAAAAGTTATATATCAACATTATGAAGGCTTATTAAATTGCATACATAAAATGTCTGAGTGGTTTTGATGTAAATAAAAATGGTTATTCACATATAATATACCAATCCTATTTTACTACCTTTTACTAAATAATTTATACTTAATATTTTATTCTATAAAGGGTAATAAATCCTATACCAATGCCAATCTTGACCCCAAATTGACATCTCCTTAGAAAATCACCATTAACCTCTGATACTTAATCTTTGCTACCACCTTTAAGGCTGTACCTTTGGCATATACCATGGTGTTTTGGTGTCTCCCTGGCACCAAAGCCAATTTTATAGAGAAGATAAGGTAGAGAATTGTGTATGAGATATACATATATATATATATATAT
>CABHPH010140811.1:0-49281 GCA_902168325.1 Peromyscus nudipes | reverse complement strand
GAGGCCTGCCTCATGGTGGAGATCTGAGGTCTCCAGGCAGGCCTTGCTGTCTGTCTGTACTCTTCCCTTTCAAGTCTTTGACCAAGTGTCCCGTACTTCAGACCAGTAGTGCCGATAAATACTGCTTTGATAAATGGCACGGTTAAAGCAACAAAGCCCTGCTGTCTGAGTCACTGCTAATGGTGCAGTGATGCTGATGATGCCCCTTGGCACCCCTGTGGCTTCCCACACAGGTTCTAGGGCCCAACCCATGGCAGGATGCTTCTGGGAGGGATTTCTGCAAGGGTTAGACTCATCCCTGTGGAGACACTGTAAGCGTGCTGAAATGACCCAGATATGGGCAATGCTCTGGGGACATTGCAAGGGTCCTTGTGCTGGCTAGTTTACCATCCCATTTGACAAAAGCTAAAGTCATTTGAGAAGAGGGAACCTCAATTAAGGAAATGCCTCCCTAAGATCTGACTGTAGACAAGCCTGTAGGACATTTTCATAATTAATGATTGACGGGGAAGGACCCAGCTTATTATGGGTAATGCCATCCCTGGGCTAGTGGTTCTGGGTTCTATTAAGAAAGCAGACTGAGGAAGCCATGAGGAGCAAGCCAGTCAGTAACACCCCTCTGATGCCTCTACATCAGCTCCTGCCTCCATGTTCTTGCCTTGTTTGAGTTCCTGTCCCGACTTTCTTCAGTGATGAACAGAAAATGATGTGGAAGTGTGAGCCAAATAAACCCTTTCTTACCCAAGTTGCTTTGATCATGGTTTTTCATCACAGCAATAGAAACCCTACAATGACAGTCATCTCTTAGTGACCCCACCACCACCCATATAAAGTTTGTTTTTTTCTTTTGAGTAGTAGTGGTACAGTGTTTTAATCCCAACATTCTGGAGGCAGAGGCAGGAGGATCTCTGTAAGTTCCAGGCCAGACTAGTCTACAGATTGAGTTCCAGGACAGCCAGGGCTACACAGAGTAACCCTATTTTGATTTTTTTTTTGTAGATTTATTTTTGTTTTATGTGTATGAATGTTTTCCTGCATGGTGTCTGTCTGTGCACCATGTGCATGCAGGTCCTCAGAGGCCAGAAAAGGGTGTCAGATTTCCTGAATTGGGGTAACAGGCAGTTGTAAACTGCCACGTGATGCTAGGAACTGAACCTGGGTCTTCTGCAAGAACAGTAAATGTTCTTGACTACTGAGCCATCTCTCCAGCCACAAGGGACAGATTTTGGTTGTGTACAAGTCTTTAATAGGGTCTGTGGGTGTAGAAGAGTTGATGGAGTGCTTGGCTTGCACTCATGAGGTACTGGCTTCTGTCCCCATCACTACCTGAGACAGATGCGGAAGCATGTTGCCTGTAATCGCCGACTTCAGAGAGGAAGATAGAAGGGGCAGGAGTCAAGAGCCGTCCTTATCTGTGGAACAAGTTTTTGGCCTGCCTGGGATATTTGGTATAGGACACAGTGTCTTGAGAAATGAAGGAAGGGAGGGAGGAAGAGAGGGAGGGAGGGAGAGAGAAGAGAAAGAAAAGTCTTTAACCACTAGTGAAAGATTAGCTAGCTCCTTTGTCTATAATTATCTGATGGCTTTATTTACAGAATATGACAGAAACAGGTGACAGGCTTTGTTTTATGTCCCGTCAAGAGCGTATTATAATATACAAAGGGAGATGGCTCAGTGTAACCACGAGGACCTGCGTTCAGGTCCCCAGCACCCTACGAGCCACCTACCAGGGCATGTTCTTATAACCCCGCTCTAAGGGGACAGAGACAGGTAGATCCCAGTGCCCTGCTGTCAAGACAGTCTTGAGGAAACAACTTCAGGCTTAGTAAGACTGAAAAAAAAAAAAAAAAAAAAAACAAACCAAGTGTACCAGGAATTGAGGAAAAACATCCTGATGTCAACCTGTGCCCTCCATGTATGCCTTCATGGGCCCAGCATACCTGCACGTGCATGTTACATGCCAAGTGTGTATAAAGATCACAATCCCCGTGTTCAGCCACCCTCGCTCCAACTGATGGTGGTTATTTCGGAAGTGAGTGTGATGGAGGAATGTTGTCACAATGTGGAACTGGTGACGTTTGGGGCATGTTGTGTGGCATTTGGAACAGTAAAGAGGAAAAAGAAGAGTGGAGGCTTAGAGAAGCGCTCTGCCCGAGGAGGACTTTGAACCGTGGTTAGGAGTTTTGGTGGTTCAGTAGAATACGGCACAGCGGTCAGGGACAGTAGCTGCAGAGGTTTCTGTCTCTGTCTCTGAGATGCTTAATGCTTAAGAAATCTTCAAGAGTTGTTTCGAAGCACCTCAGGAAATGGAAGGTTCTGAAAAAAATAGCCTTGGCCATTGAGTGCTTAAGGCTCTCTTCATTGAGCTAACATTAGCAGATCTGAATACTTGTAGAATGTCAGAAAAAGAGTAGCTTTCATAAGATATAGAAACCATTTGTTCCCTGGGTTCCAAAAATTTGTCCCAGTCTGAGGGCCAGGGAAGGGTGGAGAGATGAAAGGGACTCAGTGTCACTGCATAGACTGTCATCCACCGTAAAATCCCCCCAGTGGTGCTGACTTAGACCTGTAACTCACCCTCTTCACCAGTCTCTCCTGTGAGTGATGCTGAGAAAGCACAGAAGACCCTGTCTGAAGCACTTAACCTAGCACCTGGCACACCTTTTCTGGTTGTTGTTGTTGGTTTGTTTTTGGAGACAGGGTCTCTCTACATAGCTCTGGCCATCTTGGAACTCACCAGGCCGGCCTTGAACTCACAGAGATCCGCCTGCCTCTGCCTTCGGAGTGCTGGGATTAAAGGCGTGTGTGTCTAGGCCTGGCCGACCTGGCACATTTGAATGTGCTTGTTCTCTGCCTTTCACTTCCACGCTCATGCTAAACAAAGAACAGTGAACAGGGAAACCTGGTTTCAGAGCCTCGAGCCTAGACATAGCTGCCTGACTTAACAGCTCCCCGGCTGACATTTGGGCTAGAAAATTCTCTGTTGTGGGCTGTGCCGTGCATTATGGGATGGATAACAGATCCCTGGGCTCTGCCCACTAGAGGCCAGCACCTTTCCTCCTGAATCCTCAGTGCAACAAGTGAAGCTGCCCTCAGCCACAGGATGTGTCCCCTGTGGGTAGAGTCCCTGGATGAGGAGCAGTGATCTAGATGACAGTCCGGTTAGGGAGTGCTGCTGTGATTTACAAACTTTTCTCTAATGGAGGCTCTGCCCGGGACAGACTCTCATGTCAGATATGAAAAAAGAATTACCCAGAGGCAGCTGAGAAAACAGTTCTAGGCTATTTACAGCAGGGAATGCGGTTACCTTGTAAAAACCAGGCAGCCCGCCTCTGCTGATGCCCTGTCATCTTGCAGGAAAGAATTCCTAACATATACCTGGGACACACTTCTCATCTAACACCAGCTGTGCTCTAAAGTGTAAGGAGCTGCTCAGCTCGCTGGACTGTGTTTTCTTAAATACTTCTTTTTCTGTAGTGGGGGGCGGGTTGAACTCAGGGACTCATGCATGCTAGGCATGTGATCTGCCACCCAACCACTTCTGAAGCTCGATTTTTTTTTTTTAAACAAAGAGGTTTAATTGTGGTAACAGGCACACAGCAGAAATTGTCCTCTTAACCATTCCCAGCATCTATTCCAGTAGGGCTCTGTAAATTCACACAGTTGAGCAATCACTCCAGAAGTTTGTGTTCTGGACAAGCAGCTTAAACGGCAGTTCCCGCTTCCCTGCTCGCCGCAGCTCCTGAGAATGCCTGCCTGCCCTCTGCGTCTGTGATGTGGCTAATCTAGATATCACATCTGGAGAGTTACGGAGTGGTGGCCCTTCTCTGATGAGCTCACTGAACATGTCCTCAAGTTTTGGTCCTGCCTTGGCATGTGTTGGACTCCCTTCCTGTTGAAGATTTACTGACATTCCCCTTGAGCTTTTGGTGATGTCTATTCAGCCTTCAGTGAGCCCTTCATAGTTTCCACCGTTCAGCTCCTGTGCATGGCATCGCTCTGATCGTGGTTGGGCAAGTGTCTCCAAGAGTCCCTGCTTCTGTTCCTTTGAGCGTGTGACCAGAGTTGATGTTGCTAGTCTGACCAGTTGCCTTTGAAATGATCTGGCACTGCTTTCTTGGCTGGGGAAATCCACTCACTACCCCTTTGACCCCTTCACCCCCTTTCCTGAAGGTTTTCACATCACAGCCGCCCCTGGTGCTTTTTCCACTCCCAGGCAGCAATCACTTGTGTCTTTGGGTCCAGCTCTCTGAATAGCACTCAGGCAGCTGCAGCCATCTCCACCACATTGTCTCCTGGTGAAGTTTGCCTAAGGCTTAGGTCTCTGATGCCTGCCAGCCACGTAAGGAAGCCCCAGCATTGTCAGTTTCAAGAGAGAGAAAAGACGTATTGCAAGATTGGAGGGCCACTGTCTTCTTTGCTTAGTGTTTCTGGAGGCTTGTTGTAGATAGGGTATCCCGCCTCCCTCCTGGCCTCAGAGAAATGTTGCTGTAGCCTTCTTCCTCACTGCCCTCTGGTCTCTACCAGTCTACCGGTGGGTTACAGAGGCCTGGGCGGCATGCTCTGTGCAGTTTTCTTGTAAATATTCTGCTTCTGCACTGGGATTCTCATTTAAGAAAACAGAAAGCAGGAAAGCAGTATGTTGAAAAGCTGGTATCTATGGAGACTGCTTTTTTTCTTTTTTTTTTTTTCTTTCAAAATTAGACTGAATCTTCCCTAAATCTATGTAATTCTATTTGCAGACTGGCCCCACTAAGCCTCAAGATGAAGGCTAGTTTCTTGGCCACCAACGCTGGGGTGTATGGCCCAAAGGACCAGAGAGCCGGTCTCAGAATTATGTTGGTGGAGGGGAGTGGGGCCAAGTGACAGAAGTAGACAGCCACCCGTGCTAGGGAGTCGCTTAGGGGCCTGAGTCTCCTCACTGATTGCCAGGAAGGTGGACTGTTCTCAGGTGACGGAATGTACCAAGGCTAGTTCTACACTGGCTCTCTCTGAAGCTGGAGAAGTTGGTGGCTGTAAGGCTTGCCTTGTTGCTTCACATTGTGCAAGCAACACAGACACCAGTTCTTTCTAGCCAGCATGGTTCCTACTAAATGATGTTGCCGGAGAGCGAGAATATGGTGGACTGCTCATTCATTCCTGTGATGTGATTTATCTAAAGAGCTGAGAATCCAATGCTGGGCAAAACCATCTTCAGTAGCTGTAGGGAGTTTACTTGTTATTACCTCTCTGTGAATTCGCATGAATAAATGCTGGCACTGTGTGTGTGTGTGTGTGTGTGTGTGTGTGTGTGTGTGTCAGGGTCTCTCACTGAATCTGGAGCTGACTCATGTGGCAGGGACCCTGCCTCCTCTGTATGCGATCACTGTCATATGCTCACTTTTGTACGTAGATGGGGGTCCTCATGCTCCTGTGGCAAGCCCTTTCCCTGGAGAGCCATCTCATCTTGCTGGCCCCCTCCCCACCTGTTTTTCTGAAGGTGGTAAATGGTTCTCTCTTTCTGTTTCTATTCTGTGATTTTCACACAACTGTAGAGATAGGGGCCAGAAACATATGTCTTTAGGAAATAAAGTCTTGTTACTGCTCTAGTTCATTTCAGCTTTCTATCCTTGCCATCATAGTAACTGGGGGACTTACTGGATCTTGTCTCACTCAATCCCATCTGCGTAACTTCTCACCCCCTTCAGGTACACCTGTCTGTCTGCACCAGCTTCCTTTGTCTTTGGGTCAGCTTCCTTTTTCCTGGGCTCCAGCCAGTGCGGCCCCATAGTTCTTGTTCAGCATAGTCTCCTCCTTTTTGTTCTCACGGGTACCAAGGGATGTCCCCTGTGCAGGTGATGGTTCCATAAGGACAGATGCCTTTTGTGGCTTAGCATGCCTCTGTGTTGAGAAGGCAGGTCATGGAGCCATTGTTGTGTCTGTGGTGGCATTTCCCTTAGGAATGCCCAGGGGACCTGGTCTGTGTGTGGGATTCTATCATCCTCCCTCTACCTGCTTTGATTGGAGGTCTCTGTCATGGCTGTGAGTGGAGTCCCATTGCTGGCTTCTGGTACTCCTGGACTCTGGACATGTGCTCAGTTGGTTTTTTACATTCTCTACTTCTATTGAAGGGGAATTGTTAGATCAAAGGGACTGAAAAATTATAATGTCAACATTTGGTTTTGCAGAATGGCAATTTGCTACCAAATACAGGAGACAGTGATGTTAGGAACTGGGGTATTGAAGCCATAGAGGCTACTGTCCACCTCTGGTGTGCTGATGGTCTCATAGAGCCTCCTCTTCATGCTCATGATTCTAGGATCCCCCTGCACAATTCCTCCCATTGATGCTTCTTACCTCAACTCCCAAGGCTCCCTACACAGGTTCAGGGCTCAGGACATGTCTGAGGTCCTGCGTTTCAAATGTCTGCATGTGCACAATATGATGTTATCTATGAAAACTAAAGTCAGATAACCAAAGCACTGAACACCATCTTTTAGCATCCCAGCTGGAGTAGGAGATTTCCTAAGGCTCCCTCATATACCAAAACCTATGGACAATTAAGTCATTTATATACTGTAGCATAGAGTTTTAATATGATCTGTATCCTTCATTTGACAGCGAGCAAATGAACCTTGTGTGAGTTAATTATCTTTGGAGGTATTTTTTACCCTGGTGTGTGTGTGTGTGTGTGTGTGTGTGTGTGTGTGTGTGTGTGTGTATGTCATGTCATAGTGCATGTGTTGAGGTCAGAGGACAACCTAGTATGTCAGCCCTTGCCTTCTACCTTGTTTGAGAGAGTCTTTCTTGTTTGCCACTGTGCGCTCCTTGTTAGCTGGCTGACAAACTTCTGGGGATTCTCCATTTCTCCTGTGGTTCTGAGGATCCCCAGAACTCAGGTCCTCACATTGTTCCAGAAGTACTCTACCCACTGAGCCATCTCTCCGGCCCTCTTTGTCCTGGCTCTCAGAGTTCAACATAAACTCCTTAAAAATCACAGAGTCATTCTTTGGTGGCTTAGTATCTCCTTTTTTGTGCATGGGGGGACATGATCTCATGATATAGCCCAGGCTGGCCTTGAACTCACTCTCTAGTCTTGGCTGGCCCCCACTTGACTACCTTTCTCCCTCAGCCTCCGGAGCACTGGGTTTTACTGGTGGGCACCATCCCACCTGGACCACTTCTCTTCATGGTTCATTACCTAGGATGAAGAAACTGGAAGTTCATGTTTGGAAGGGCTTGAATTTGATCTTTTTTATTCAGTCCCTTTAGATCTCCTCACCCCCTCCCTGTGTGTGTGTGTGTGTGTGTGTGTGTGTGTGTGTGTGTGTATGTGTGTGTGTTTGCAGGTGCATGTGAGTGTGACTTCAGAGGATGGTCTCAGGTGATCTTCCTCCTTTTTTATTTTGAATGTACTATGCAGTAGAAACAGTTGTTATAATGCTTAATTTTTAAATAATTTTTTAGAAAAGAAATTTGAGCCTTGTGCAGGGAAATGAATACATTTGAAGCCAGTCACTGTCTAGCTCTCAGGTGGCCCAGGGTTTTTGTAAGGCCTGGATCTGTGGCTAATGATATCTAGGCTTCCTTGCACATCAGAGGATGGCAGATGGGCCAATGGGGCAGGTAGGCATAGACAATACCTTTGCACAACCACCTGCAGGCTGCACATTCACACCCACCGTCAGCTTCGCAGGGAAGAGTAAACCCCCAGGGGTGCTTGGCTGCTCTTGTGAGTGATACAGAAAGAGGTTAGCAGGCCTCAAGTACACACAGCCCACTGGGGAGGACTGATGTCACCAGGGAGGAAAACACAGCCCCTTTGAACCCGTTTTATACTCTGTTTGTGTAGCATGCACTTTTGAACGTGTGGTTTTATGTCAGTGCGCAGACCTTTCTCCCTTGCACAATCACAGATTATTCAAAGTCTCCCTCACTGCCCTTTCTGTGATGTGTGTGTCAGACACCAGAGTGTTGGGGCCTTTTGAATGTGTTTCCTCTCCTCGTTGACCTCATAAAGTTGTTCCCCTCAAGAGACTGTGTACAATTCTATAACCAATGCAAGGCTCCGGTGGACACTGTAATGCTTGCATATTTAGGAAAGGAATATATCAAGAGTCCGACGCCTCCTCTTTGATTTTATAGTTTTAAAAACATGCTTCAAGTGGCTCGGCTAATTCAGGCTGACTGGCTGTACGTTCTTGAGGGTCCTTGTATATCAGCACTTTATGGCTTGACTTGCACCCTCTGATGGCTGAAGTCTTACCTATAAACATACTGCTGCCCCTGATTTGTTCTGTTTCTGGGGAGGGAGGAGTTGAAGCAAGTAGAGTAGATCACTAATTCTTTCAACACTGAAGGAACCCGAAGCTAGTGTGGTAGGGAGTTCTGGCCAGTGGGCTCACCCAAACTCACCGTTACTCTGCCTGACTGTGCATGCTTTGCTTCCTCCCTAGAGCCATGTCCAAGAATAGATCCTTAGCCAAACCATGACATTTTTCTCACCCTCCCCCCTTAACATGTTCATATTTCCTGCCAGAGTTCAGTGTTGAACTGTTTTGAAGGCTAGACTTAAGCTCCATGTTTGAGCTTGAACATGAATGTAAATGCTGCGAGTTCTACTATTGGAGGAAATGGTGGTTTGAGGGTACGTTAAAGCAGCCTATGTCCCAGACCCAAAGGTTTGGAAAAGCACAGCCTAGAAGGCAGAGCCAAGCTAGGCCTTGCCCTGCTAGGTGGGGCTCCAGCCAAAGGACCCTGTGGAATTAGAGCAGATCATTAGACTGGGAGGGACAGGAAAAGGAAGCTTCCAGGGAGAGAAGAATGAGGGTCATTGGGCCAGGGCCCGGGAGGGGTACAGTAATTGTACTTTGAATGCAGGGAGGGGTACAAGGTCAAGGGCTGGGTCAGGTTGGATAGGCAGGGTAGGGGAAGGGGAAAATGCTGTGTGGGCTTGGGAGGAGATGGAAAAATCAACCAGCCAGATGTGGGAAAGGAGGGAACAGGAATATTCTGTGTCTGTGCTGGGTGATTCTGGGCTCCACCAAGGCCTAGGTGAGAGGTCTGTAGGCTGAGTCTATCTGCTGGATCCACCACAGGGGTCCACCCTGCCCTTGTTCTTATTGGCACCGTACCCTGTTCCAAGTGCCAGCCTGCTTGGAGATGTCCCCTTGGCACATTGATGTGTCTGAGAAAATACTTGCTTCTCAGATGGCTACGCCCATGCTCAGGTGAAGGGAAGGACTGGAAGTACATGTGAGGAGGGGATGGACTTGATGTTTTAAATTCAGTGCCCTCAGCCCCCATACCTTCATGTGTGTTTGTATGTACATGGGTTTTACAGGTGAGGGAGAGTGTGGAGAGGTCAGAGGACTACCTAGATGTTCCTCCTCAGATTCTTGTCCACCTTGGGATGTTATGTGACAGGGTCTCACACAGACAGTTTCCTGGGAAGGCATTCACGTCCTCATGCCTGAAAAGTGAGCCTTTTACCTACGGAGGAGTCTGCCCAACCCTTCCTCCCCTCCCTTATCTTTTCCTTTCTTTTTTTTTTATTTTTAAAGGACAGCCTTTCCGTGTTGCCTAGTCTGGCATCAAATTTAGGATCTTCCTCTTTCCTCAGCCACTGGAGTTCAGAAACTCAGGTATGCACTCCTATGCCTGGCAGCTGTGTTGGGTCGTGCAACATTACACAGTAAAGCCAGAATTGATAGTAAGGAAAGAGAATATGGTCCAAGGAAGGGGTGAGAGGTTTGAATTCTGAGTTAGATCCGTCATCCTAGGTGGCTTGGTAGAAAAGATGGTCTCTGTCTTTGGGAATGTGTGCTCCCTAGGACATGATGACTTGGAAGAAAGGATAAGTTTTTCTTGATTGGAGGCTAAACAAGTAGAAAATGCATCCAGCCAAATGAGCATTCAGACCATTCAACCATTGAGATGAGCTGGATTGGGGTTTGAGTCCCTACTTCCCTATTTGCTTGCTTTGGTGGCCCTAGCAAGTTACTTTGTCCCTGGGAACCACAAGTTTTCCTGTCTGGAAGTTTTCTCCTGGTGAGTTCTGGTGAGATTTGAGAGCAGGAAGCCAGCTGCCTGGTTCAGTTCAGCTAATATGTGAGCACCAAGGCTTTGTGTCAGCTTTTATTAGAGGGGAGTGAATGTCCACTGGTGAAACCTGGTGACTGAGGACGTGAGTCACATGGCTGTTTCCTGGGCACACATATCCTAGCACTCGGCTTCCTGTTCTTCATGAAGATTTCCCACCCACCACTAAAGAACTGGCATGGGATTCTCTGTTCTTACTGGAGATTGGTCATGTCACTCAGGGGCTTGTGTGCTCATTTGCATGCCCTACCCCCTTTCTCTTTGGCTTACTTCCTGTATTTGCAGTCCTGGGACATCACTCTCTCACCTTGTCTGTATACTTCCTCCTACCTGGCTGTTGAAGGTTTGGTAGAAAAGATGAAAACCGTCGTGAGAAGCCTCGGAAGGTGATTTCTGTAGGGAGGGCCCGTTGGCACTATGGGTCCAGGTGCGTCTTCCAATGCTGGGGTGACTAGGACTGCTCCATTGCTGGGAAAGCAGCCTGGCCTTTCACTTGTGTGGTAGTCCCCTATGGCTACTCTGGTAGTCCCAGAAACTTCCCATGGCTGCCTCCCCACAGCTGAAGAGCTTGGGTGACAGACAGGCGCCATATGGCAGAGTTCTAAGCCTCTCTTTTAAGGTGGCGGAGGAGATGCTGCCTCTGTTCATTTCTCTAGAATCCAAGCAGGTAGCTTCATCTTTTAGACATGAGACGGGGGAGCTTGAAATACAGAAGACCCTGAGATGGAACATTAAAAATTTAATGTCATTTTGAATAAAAGCAAATTCAGGAAGGAGCCAAATAATTTCCAGAATAAATGGCAAAGGATCAACACTGCGATAAACGACATATAGTCAGATGACTCCTGTTTTTTATTTTTTTTCCCCTTGAACTTGGGATCCCTGCATCTCATAGACAAGCATCAGAGCCCAAGATTCAAATCTGTTACTGAATCCTTTCCAGAAAAGCGGGGAAAAGCTACCAATTTGTCATCTGTTACACAATTTTGTAACCTTTCTTTTTCTGATATTTTTATACTATTATTCACTCGGCTCACAGTACTGCGCCAGATTTGCGCCTGCTCATTTTACGATGTGAGCATGGCTGTGGTCTGTATTTTACAAGGAGGGACTGTGGGCTTGAGCTAGCAAGGCCAGCATGGCTCATACAGCAAAGTCTTCCAGTCAGGTTTTCCATGGCCATGGTGTAGTGTGGCCTGGCTATATTGGGGTCTGGGCTGAATTGCCTCACTCCCAGGGTGGTCTGCTAAGAAATGCTGGGTCAGTTCATCAGAGCAATTCCAGCAAAGCTATCTTGGTAGAGGAAAAAGGAGCCTTCGCTTCCCTAGATGGCAGGATTTGCTGCTTCCGAAGTAGCTGGGAGAGGATCTGAATTTTGTTTTTCACTGGATATGCAAATCTGTTGGAGGGATGCTGAAACCAGTGCTTCTTGAGGTTTTGGAGTGAGTTTGGGCTTTATTCTAGAAAGTGAGTGCAAATGCCATCAGTTAGGTGAGAGGGGTGCAAGGCACCCCGGGAGCCTCAGCTCTCCACAGACAACGCCGTTTCCCAAAGACGATGACTTCCTTGGGAACTCATATTTTGAGGTTTTCACCAAATTTCAGCTCAATATTTAGTTCACACAGACGGAGCATTATGGAACATGTTAATTCTGTTTTTCCATTTTTATACAATCAGTCTCACATTTCCTTTTCAAATACAATAGTCTTTCAGGTTTCGCTCCTAAGCATTTCTCTAACTTTCTATTTCCATTTCAATATTTCCTGCCACCCAGACATCAACAGATGGGCAGGAACGATGCAGTACCCCCCTTCTGCTCTGCCTGCTCCCCCCACCCCTAAGTTCTCACACACCCGTGCTGAGTTCCGCCTCGCTGCCTGCTTCTTGGCACAGGCTGGTGGTTCCTGAAATGCTCAGAGCAGACCAGGAAAAAAAAAAAAAGTGTTACTCAGGTGAGCCTGTCCAAGTTTTTTTTTCCCCTCTTAAAAAAAAAAAATCTCTTGGGTCTGAGGGGGAGCTCAGCGGGTGAAGTGCTTGCCACGCAAGCCTGAGGATCAGAATTCGGATCCGCAGAACCTATGTAAGGCAGGACTGTGTCCCACACCTCTATAATTCCACCCCTCTGTAACTCCTTTCGGAGATCGGAGAGAGAGACAGAAACTCCGCGGTCAGCTAGCCTGGAGATGCAAGGATGATCAAGGGGTGTAGTCTTGAAGTCAGAAGGCTGTCTTCTTAGCGCCCCATGGGAGCTGTGAGTCCTGGAACACATGTACCTGCACTCATATTCACATACCCACAGATTTAAGTAGCTAGACAGACCAACAGACAATCCCTCGCTGTTCTATTTACCGGCACCTAAAGAGATGATAGCAGACAATACAGATTCTCCTATGGTTTTTCTCCATTGTTAGTTTCCTGACATGCAATGCCATCTTGGTGTAATGGTCGGGCCCTTGGGTGATGCTGGGACATCTAAAGCCCAGTACAGCTCCGGTGAAGCCAGAAGACCTCCTATAACTCTCTTCTAGTCCCCTGCCTGCATCTCTTTTTTTGTTGTCTCCTCCTCATGTTTGCTGGCTGCAGTAACAGAACTAGTTAAAAAAAAAAAATGTCAGCCGACTACTGTCTGCATGTCGGCACTGGTCCAGGGAGTTTCAAAGGGATATTTTATTGATTCAGTAATTGTGTAGTAGAAGGGACAGCCGAACGAACGGCACCTCAGGGCGGGAAAGCCCCTGCTTCCACAGCCACTTCTGCCCTAGCCAGGCCGAGCAGGAGCTCACGGGGCATGCGCAAGCTCAAGTGTGTCTCTGTCTCTGCCTCCATAGGTACCCTTCAAGTTTATTTTATGTGTCTCTGTGTGCAGGCCACATCTTGTGACATGGGCTGTCTATTCTCTTTCTGAGTGCCTCTCGAAGGGCTCTTTCGAAGCCTTACACATCAAAGGTATGTCACATAGCAGCTTCCTTACTGGAGGGTTCTCTGTCAGACCTCCTCATGACATCAAATCGCAGAGTAGGCCTCAGCACAGGACTTGTCAGGGTACGGTAACCCTTTCTCTACTAATAAGCTGATGGCTTCCAAACCCGAAGAAGGGATGGACTGAGCTGTTTGGCCAAACAATTGGAAATGAGCCATGTCAACGTTCACCACTGCCATATTTTGCACTGGTGTGCATATCTGTGCTGTTCTGTCAATTTGGTTAGACAGGAAACGTTTGCGACAAGGGTGTTTTGAAAACCAACAAGGGAGTCAGAGGATTTGACAGAATGTCCTAGCTGGAGGTTAGGTGGCTAGGAAACAGGACAACGATCAGAATTACTTCCTGGGATGTCTTAGGTGGAATAATGAATGGCTGCTCTTTCAGTCCTGCGGTCACTGTTGTGGGGATGTGGGGACTTTGGCTCTAGACAGGACAGTCTCAGCTTCACAGGAGGATTGAGGCCATTTCCCCACTATTCAAGGCTTGATGAAAGCCATCAGGGTGGGGCTTCAGGCTTGGGCTTTTAGGAACTGTCTCAATCAGGCCAAACATGTCTATCTTTACCTTTAGTAGCTGTTCCTGGGAGGAGAGCCCAGGCTGACTGGCTTCTGAGCTTTCAGAAACCCCGTGAACTGCTTGGTGTCCTGAGTCTTTGCCCTTGACAGGCTCTTCCATGCTCTTCACTCCAGCCAGGATCCCAGGAAGCTTGCATGTCACACCGCTGATACTGGGTATTTGGAGATGTCCCCAGCAGCCACAGTCCCTGCATCTATGTTCTCTTACGGGAAGAAGGACATCCATGTATTTACTATAAGACAGTAAAAGGTAGAGAGGGATTCTCTAAAGGCTTTGATTGTTTGGGGAAACTTTGGTCTTTTGTTTCTTTGAGGCATCGGAGTTTACACATTCTTGTGCTAAAAATTTCTTTTAAAATTCCTTGACAGTTTCATATCTGCATGTAATGAATTGAGGTTATTTCCATCCCTCATTCCCTTTTCCCACCCCCTCCCTCTTCACTTGACACCCCCATTTCCTTTTCTCATGCCTCCACTTCTCCTGTGGAAGCCCCCCTTTTCTGTATGCTTGCTTCCTACTTTTAGGTCACTTATTTATTTCTGACCTACTGAAGTTTGACCCACTGAGTTTCCTTAGGGTTCTTCATGAGTCTGGGGATGATTTTACTAGAGCATTGGCAACACTCTGAAGAAAGTTACTTGTTCTTTTACAAACCACAGCCCTTCAGAGAGAGGTGGGGCCTCATAAGCCCCTCCCTCTCTTGATTAGAAGGTGATTTTAAAGCTTTGAGGGTGAGTGGGAGATCACTATGTGTAGAGCTGGGGAAGAGCTTTCTAGGCCCAAGGGACAACAGCTGTAAAGACCCTGTAAGGGAGTTGAGCACCCATCAGGGAAACAGAACCTCTGGTGCCTCCCTCCCCTAGACCCTCCACACATATCACAGCATCTGTCTTTCCACCAGAGCCATCTTTAGTTGGCCCGTTAGTTATTCTTCTCAGCAATGTGGTCCAGTACCTGACAGAACACGCTAGGGGAGGAATTACTTATCTGCATTCACAGTTTCAGAGAGTTTAATCTGTGGTCATTTGCTTCCACAGTTCTGGCCTCATTGTGAGGCAGAATGTCATGGCAGGTGAGAGTGTGTGGTAGAGGGTCTTCATGGCAGGCAGGTAGGTAAGAAAAGGTGCACAGAAGAGAAGGCCAGGGCACATTCTGGCCCCTAGGGATACACTGCAGTGACATTCTTTCCCCCAGTGAAGCCCCGCCCCTTCATTATATTAGGTGCCTGACGACTTGGCTTTCTCTGGAGATGTCCTCACAGATGCACAGTGGGGGCGCTTCACTCATCTCATGGATGATTGCTCACCCAGTCAAGCTGACAGCCAAGCGTCATCATTGCACTTGGCTCTGTTGCATTTCTCTCCGAACCTGAGTACTAGGTCCATGTCACCCCTTCCAGATAGCACGTCTCTAGTTGCCTTATGCTGATCTAACAAATGACTTGCTGAGTTCTGTATGGACAGGGACAGCACATGATCCTTCTCCTTCCCCACTCTGGGGAAGCTCTCGTCTGGTAGGAATTCACAGATTTGATACGTTTTTATTTATGCTGCAACGGCAACAAGGTTCAAACCTGCTTGTCCTGTGACTCCCTACAGTTACCAGGCTCATCTTTGTTTTCAGCAAAGTGTTTCGCTTTTAAGATTCTTAAGTCAAAAGGTGGTGTCGGCTCCTCGCCCCTTTTACCTCCCATGTGTCTGCAGCGCTGGAAGGATGTGTTGCCTGTGCACTGAAGTTTGCTAGTTTTTTTCCAGTCCTGAGCAGAGACTTGGATGAACCAGCCAGCACGTTGGTCATACCCAGCTGGCCTGTAGACCACAGTGTTGAACGGGCCATGCTATTGATTGATGTGGTTCAACAACATGTGGATGGGCCTACGTGGTTGGGCCTTGTGCATTTGCTTGAGTTTGAAAAAGCCCAATTTAATGGCCCTTCATGTTGGGTGAAAATCATGGGAGAGCCAAAAAAGTGTGTGTGGGGATGTTGAGATAGTCATAAATTACAGGTCTCTTTTTAGTTTTATTTTCTTAAGTGGTTTGGCTACCTTGCCTGTATGAAGTCTTACTTGTAGCACCCCACTCCCCCATTTAAAATAAACAAAAGTTGGGTTCCTCCGGCTGACTCAAAGAATGGACTCAAAGGTCTTCTTGTCCTCTCATTCCACAGATACTTACTAAGTCCTTCTGTTGCCAGGGACTCTGCTAGGTGCTGAGGAGGCATTTCTATACCAGGAAGTCTAGTAACTTCCAGTTGCTAGCAGTTTCCATTTCAAGGTAGCCCCTTGAAACAGAGTCTGAGACCACAGCCTGTGTGAAGAGCAGGGAAAGGAAGGCACCTCGTAGGTTATTGTCTGACATTTGCAATTGAGTATCTTCCCAGCTTATGAACACAAACTCGAAAGAGTCCTTTAAAAAAGTGTAACAGTCATCGTATGCATTGCCCTCTGCCTACAAAATCGGTCCCTCTGTATTCACTCTCCATACATCTTACATTTGGCCCGTGCTTCCTCCCTGTCTACTCTGGATGATGTCACATGTAGTGTTTCATTTTTTTGGACTGAGCCTTTGGTTCTCAGGGGCAAGGGTTGTGTTTTCCATTTAGGTCTGATGGCAGTGGGCACCATGTGAGCATTAACGTTTCCTGAGTCCCGAGTCTCAGTTCGGTAGTTCATGATGCCGACCTCCTAGGCTGTGGAAGAAGTTCTCTGCACATCTGTGGGATTTTCAGGAATGTTTGGACTTAGACAGCTGGTTGTGATTCCTAGGCATCAAACCCCACCATGCTGTAGTGGAAGCCCCTGGCACCCATGATGCAGAGTGCTCCAGCATGGTGTGCTTTGGTCCACATATCATGAACTAAGAGTCAGAAGAACCAGACATGAATCCTGTTCTACCTGGCTGTAGGGCTGAAGATGAGATCCCTGCCTCCATTTGTTCCCTCGCTGGTAAAGTTATAAACTTAGAGTGAAGGTTGTAGAAGAGACATGGAAGGTCTCTTACCCTGTTTCTGCCCACGGTTGGGATATGCAGAAGATGGGCCTCATCTTCATTAGCACTGGAAGCACAAGTTGAAGATTGGCCCTGCTTGATTGCAGTAGAGGCTCCATTTCTGTTGTCTGCTTTTCAGTCTCACTGCCCTTTGCTACTGGTGGTTGGAATATTGCTGAAGCATCCCGCAGCCCGGTTCTTGTTTCCTCCTTTGAATGAGGAACTGTTGTGGTAGGAATGTTGTCATTAGATACATTTCTTTCCCCTGATAGACCTTTTTTAGTTTTGTGGATATTCTTTTTTGTTTGTTTGTTTTTTTGTTTGTTTTTCGAGACAGGGTTTCTCTGTGTAGCTTTGGCGCCTGTCCTGGATCTTGCTCTGTAGACCAGGCTGGCCTCGAACTCGCAGAGATCCACCTGCCTCTGCCTCCCAGGTGCTAGGATTAAAGGCGTGCGCCACCGAGATTTGTGGATATTCTTAGCATCACATACATGACATTGTGTAACTTAAGACAATTAAGATGATTAAATGCATCTCAAAGTGCTTTGGACTCAGCTAGGTTATATGTCCATTTTCAGGCCAAGGCTAGCACAAGGCCCCGCTAGATGGGAACAAAAGGGTAGCTCCTCAGGTAACATCTGTAAAATACACCTCAGCCTGGGGTGCTCAGCCTCCCTTGGGTAGCTGTTCCTCTCCCCCGGCTTTCCTGGCCTTGGACTCTCCCTTTGGTCTCTTTTATATCCAGTCTGGAACATGTTTGAGCATGCTGGAATACAGGAAGCTGATCATTGTCACCAGAAGCCTGTCTAGTCCACATGCCCCATAAAGGTGAGCGGTTGGTGAGGGAGGCAGAGAACATGCCTCTGGGCCTCAGTGGTTGTCCTTGGCAGAAGTCCAGCTTGAGCTGGTCCCTGCCAAAGGAACATCCCCCCCCCCCCCCCCACCCCCCCACCCCCGCCAGCCCTGGGGCATGTGACTGAGTGTTCCCAGTGGCTGGGTTGGTCTCCGGAGTGGGAGCTAGGAGCTGCCTCCACCCCGTGGGATATGAGCTTGGACTTGCTCTGCGAAGAGTCTGGTACTCAGCCAAACTCCAGTGCCCTTCTGCTTCCTTATCTGCAAAATGGGCTCATCAACCCTGGGGTAAGGAACATGTCTCAGGTGATGTGTGCCTGTGAACATTCACCCGCAGGAAGAGCTTTGAAGATGGGAATGTCTCTGGAGGCTCAGAGATGTTGTAAACTGTTTGGGACCGAGTCATCACCATCTTACATGTCCTAGTTGCTGGGGCAACTGGTGCACTGGGGTTCAGGTTCAGAGGCTGGGGACTGGGACTCCCCCTCGCTTCTGAAGGACTCTTGGTTTTCTCCAAGGAAACCATAGCTTACTGTCTCAGCTTAGATACTGCCTCTGTTCTTGCTATTCTGGTTTCTTTTTTCATAAGAAAGCAAGAGGTTTGTACATGTGTGTGTGTGTGTGCATGTGAGAACTGACCCATACTTTCTAGGTGACTCCTAGCTATTGTGAGTAGGAGAAAAGAATTTCAGGATGGCCACGGGAAACAATAATGACTGTTTTTGTTCTTCTAATGGTGAACTTTGCCTACTAGATCTTTCCTCAGAAGCGTGGGAGTTCACTGGTTATATCAATTAGCTACTTCCACCTCTAATTGGAGGGACTTGTTGTAACTTGAAGAATTCTCTTTTTGGCTTTCTTTTTCATTATTTTTCCACACGTTGGACTCTTTTGAAACAGGTACTCTTGAGCAGGTAGAAACCTGTTTGCAGTTCTATGCTCTCTTGACCCCCGTGGGAAGGTGAGAGGGAGGTGTTGAGAGACGGGAGAGGGATCCATCCCCTCACTGTTTCAAGTGTGGTACTCAGACCAGCAGGCGGCACAGCCGTGCCAGGGATTTCTCACACTCTAAGTTCTGGACTCCTCCCCTGCCGTCCTGACTCAGTTTGTCTTTCACAAGATCTACAGGTGGTTGATGGACATTCATTCGAAGAGCAGCAGAACTTTTCAGATTTGTGAACATTTATTCAGAGAACTGTAAAGCAAGAAGGGGTGGGGAGATGGCTCACTTTGTCAAGTGCTTGCCTCACAGGCATGAGGACCTGAGTTCGATCCTCAGAACACTGTTAAAAATGTCTGGCATGGTGGTGGGTGCTTGTAATCTCAGTGTGGAGGAGGTGGGGCTCCCTAGCCAACTAACCTAGACTAATTGGCATGGCCAGGGCCAAGGCCAGGTAGAAGATCCTGTCTCCAAAGCCAAGGTGAAGGGTTCCTGAGGAATTATGCCAGAGATTGACCTCAGGCTTCTACATATATGTGCAAACATATGTATGTATACATGCACACATGGGAAATAAACTTTAAAAAATGTAAGTCTGAAGCAAGGGGATGGTTTTAAGTTGGGGAATTTATATTTTCCTGGATGCTTTTGCTTGTTTCTTTCTTCTAGAGTAATTTCACGGACATTCCCTATGACTTCTAGCCTTTCCCTTAACATGTTGTCTCTGTCTTGATAGAGGGCTGTGAAGTATGCCTGAAAGCAGTGAGTGAGTTCATGTTTCCTATAGCTTATCACCGTTGACATGCCAGGACCCCCTGAGAGGGGAAGTTGCTCAGGAAGATGCACTGTGTCCCTTGGTCACTGCAGACTGGCTTTGAAAGTTGGAGCAGGCTGTTGAAGCATTTGAAAAGATGATGCATGCATGATGCAATGCACACTGAGGCTGCATCAGTGGGAGCTTACACTGTAGTAGTCTTCTGAGCTGGTCCAATGGAAGTGCCCCATCAGCAGTTGTGAGGCACTTGGGGGTTTGAATCTTCAAAGAACCCCACAAATCTGTTTTTGTTTAAGGGAAGTGTGGTTGGTGGTGAACTTGCCATTTGGAAAGAGGGTTCCAGGCAATGGCTTGGTGACATCATACCATTCAGATGGAAGAAGACTTGAGCTAGCCTTTCTTTGGGCAGGACATCTTAAGAACAGCGGCCTTTCTATTTCCAGAGCACAGCACACACTCTGCAGGTGTTTCTGTCCCTAGCCAACTGGTGAACAACGTTTTCATATTGCGGTTGTCCTAAAACAGGATGGACTATAATTTATTGTCATGTGCTGGGGAGCTGGCCCTCAGATAATGAATGCTTCTTTGGAAAAATGTCAACGTGTATAAATTCAAGATTATTTAGGAAACACACAATTTCAGTTGCCTTATTGAATAAAAAGATAACTAGATTGCCCTGGCATAGAGAAAATATTGAAACATGTGGCTTTATTCTTTTTTTTTTCCTGAAATTATGAACAGGGCATAAATTTACCTGAGGGTAGAAGATGGCATTGCATAGCTGAATTCACCTCTAATTTGTTTAAATTTTTTTATTGTGATGTCAGAATGGAGGAAAATGACACTCACTCACTGCTCTTTCTTCCTTCCTCACTCTTCCTCTTCTTTCCCTACAGAACAGGTTGTTGGTCTTCAGGAAGCACCAGGCTTTCGAAATGATGATGATGATAAGTTTTCCCTTGATAAGTCTGTCTCTTGCCGACTGATAGCATCATTCTTGTTGTTGACCTACCTGGTCCAGTCTCAAGGGCCCTCCCATGATGAGGCCGCATGGAATACTGATGTGGACATTGAAAAGAGCGGGGAAGTACTTGGAGCCACACACCTTCTTTCTGTGAGCCTGGGAGGTGCCACTGTGACAGGAACTGGAGACTTGGGAGAGCCAGGCTGAATAAGCCACGGCATTCTTTGCCCTTTCCTGATCCACCGGGACCTTGGGTGGGGTCTGGTTTTCACATGTGAAATATATAAAGATACATGGGTAAGCCAGGAGGACCTGAGTTCTACTCCAGAATCCATGTAAAGAAAAGCAGGGCATGTTGGGAAAGTAGAAATATGGGGAAAAAAAATCCCTGGAGCACACTGGCCAGCCAACCTAGACTGCTTAGCAAATTCTCAGTCAATTAGCGACCCTGTCTCCAAAAAACAAGTAGACATGGTCTCCATACTCATCTACACATGTATACATGTGCACTTGCACATACATGAACATGCATCTATACAGAAGATGACTGTATAGCATGCATAGATATGATAGATAATTGTGTACGTATATAGATTTTTTTTTTCTGTATGTTTAAGAGGCTGCTAGTATTTTAGTGCTCAGGATTGGACCCAAGGCTTAGTACCTGCCAGGCAAGTGTTCTGTTACTAAATTATATCCCAAGTCCCCTTTTTACTTTTTAGTTTGTTACCGTATCTCACAGAGTTGTCCAGGCTGACCTTGAACTTGTGATTCTCATGCCTCAGCCCCACTAGTAGTTGGGCTTACAGACTTCTGCCACCAGGCTGGGTGTGAGTAAATAATGTTATCTAACCCATTTAGGAATCCCATGGTAGAACCTTTGTGACGTAGACACTTCTTCCTTTACACAGGAAAGGATACCAAGGCTGAAGGAGATGCGGTGAGGAACGGAGCATCCGGGTGGAAAGAGAGAGCAGGCCTCTTCTCTCTCATTATTTTCTATAGTGTTGGCCCTGCACTGTCCCTGCCACTGTGTCCCCACGTGACTGCTTGCCATTGCGCCCTCACTGTTTTCATTTCTTTATTTATTTGGGATAGAGTGTGCCTAGCATTTTTATCTGTAATTTTTTTAAAGATTACTCCAAAAATATTTTTCATCAATGAAAACTTTAGAATTTGGATATAAGTGGAAAGCTAGTATCATGGTAAAGAGTAAATAAAGAACTTCTGTAAAATCCATACTTCAGGGGCTGGAAAGATGGTTTGGTAGTTGAGAGCACATACTATTCCAGAGGACCTGAGTTCAGTTCCCAGCATCTGTGTCTGGTGGCTTATAACTGCCTGCAACTCCTGCTGCAGGGTCTGATGCCTCTGACTTCCCAGAGCACCTGATAGTGTGCGTGCCCATACATATATACATGCACTCTCTTTCTCTCACACACACACTTAAAAATAAGAATAAATCTTTAAGATAAGTAAATACTTCATTATTTAAAGTGTGTGTGTGTGTGTGTATGTGTGTGTGTATAACTATTTATTCTCATTCAGTTGTTATTAGAAACCTGCCTGTGTATCACAGACTGAAGATTACATACTTTGGGAGATACTGAATGAGTCCTTAAGTCTACTAGTTGGCTTTCAGATGTATGCACTGTCAGAGGCCAGTCTGGAGGATGGTGGCCCCTCATTCACTGCAGACTGAGATGAACCATGCCCATGGACATGTTGTCTCTGTCATACTGTCAAGAACAGACGTTAGGTCTAACTGTAAGACCCACCCATTTTACCCATGCTTCCACTTGAAAAAATATAAGCTTCTGATTGGTTTTCCTTTTCGTTTCTGCTGCAGAAATCAAAGGCCATCATTTTCTCAAATTCTCCTGTTGGATCCCTGACTTCTGTTCTGAAACCCTTAAGATATTATTATATAGTCTTTTAGAAGTAAATGCATCTGGCCTCAAGTGGAGAACTGGGAAAAAATGATGCAGATTGTGTCTGCTCTTAAGTAATCCCTGATGTAAAGTTTGTACCCTTCCTGTGAACTTTTGGTGGCAGCCTGCTGTTGTGGCTCTGACCTGATCATAGTCACATGTTGTGCTTCTGATGGTCACTAAAGTCTTTCACTGTTAGCTCCTTGGAGGGGAAGCAGAAGTTCAACCCTATTACCACTCCAAAAGAATTACAGAGTAAGTTCCAGCATTGAGGGTTGGGGGGATGGTTCAGTAGGTAGGTTATTGCTGTGCCAGCGTGTGGACAAGAGTTTTGATACCCTAGAAACCTTGTAGAGTGGGGTGTATAGCATACGTGTCTATAGTCACACTGTTCTGGAGGTGGACGGTGGGAGGCATTGATAGAATCCTTTGGAAGCTAATGGTGGTGAACAGGGGTCTCAAACAAAGTAGAAGGCAAAGTTGTCCTCAGACTTGCACACTGTGCCTTCACACACCCGTGCCTGTACTCGTACACATGGACTGGCACACCTGCAGGGATTAAAAAGAACCAGTGTCGAATCAATGTAGAAAACCAAACCAAACATGATTGCCTTTACAACTTGGTTCCTGATCCCAGCTCTCTGAGATGAATAGTACATTTCTGTTAGAGAGCCTGTGAGGGAGTGTTTGAGGGGGAAAAGAACCCACATTACGTAGCCTTTGATTTTTGGTTATTGTTAGCTTGTGCGAGAGAATATTCAAATAACTTCTCTTGTTGCACCCCTGTGAAGGTTCTGTGGGAATCTATGCACTAGAACCAATTCTCTATTTGTTTTTAATACGAGGGATTTGTCATTAGAGATACACAAGTGTAATGCTGTATACGTTATTGTCAAGTCCATGGCCATAGAAATGGATTAAGGTGCCATTCAATGGAGAAACTCATAGACACACACACACACACATTTACACACGCATACATACACACACATACTCTCTCCATAAGCACACAAAATTTCACTGTCAAACTGGCAAGAAAAAGTTGTGCCAAATGTGGTCCGAGTACTGGCATCTTCATGGGTAAAAATTACATGAAAAGCATTCACAAGGGAAGGAAGAAGAAAAAAAAAGAAAAAAGAAAAAAACTAGGCTAACAGTGCAACAGACCACATTTCCTATCCACAGTCTGTCTTCTCGGGGTGTTTGTCTAAACAGCTTTGCCAGTTTTTCTAAACAGAACTGCTGGTGTCCTTGATCTGTAATCGGAAGAGCTTCAGCTCCGAGGACCAAATGCTCATTGGGTTGAGAGTTCCTTTATTTGGCCAAATTAAACCCAACAGCCTCAGCTCTGCCCAAACTTGCAGCTCATCCAGGGCCAGCTAAGATGCCAGAAAAATGACAGGATGCAGTAACTCTTCCCTGTGCCTTTGATTAAAAGAAATTCCGTTCCCTGTGAGTACAGGGTTTTTTTTTTTCTTCTAAAATCTGGAAATATAATACTTTGATATGGTCTCAGATGCAAGTTTAAAAAAATATCACAAGAGGCTCCATGTGGTTGGTAGAGAGATAAGCCGTGGTGTTAAAATCTCATGTGGATGGCCCGTTATTTACTGTGTTCCGTGCCATCCTTAGCGTCTGCTAGAGAAGCTCGTCCTGAAGCACAGCGCTCATTTTCCTGAGGACAACTTGGGAGGGTTTCCGGTTTGTTGTTTGGTGCTGGGTCTTAAACATCTTAGCCCAGAAGCTCAAATACAGAGATAATTGGAAATCTAAAATCAATACGAATGGACCATTGCCAAGGTGAGACAGATGCTGGAATAAACCGTCTGTAAATTCCATGGTGGGAGAGGTGGGGGCTCAGCATGTTTATCTGCATCCTGTGGGCTACTTCGAGCCAAGCCAGGAGGGGCCTGCACTGAGTGATTTTGGAGCCCCCTTTCCTGCCCACCCCAGCTCTACCTGTTGCCTGGAGTGTATTTGTGAAACTGCATGGAGCATTTCATGAGGATCTTTAATGTTTTCCTCTAACAAGATTTTACTAAATAAGACTGGGCATTAAAACAAAACAAACAAACAAACACAAACAAGAAAAATCAAGTCATAGACTGACTGGCTTCTCCTAGTCTGCTCTTTATTGAGCAGTCTGAGAGATCTTGGCAAAATGTAGTTAAGATCACCAATGGGCAGCCTCTTTGCTGGCTTTCCTTGCACAGTTATGAGAAAGATGGAGTTCAGTACAGCTGTTGGCACAGCCCCGAAGTGGGCGCTAACTGCCTTCTCCACCGTGTGCACCTTCTTACTCTGACGGCAGAGCTGCTGGCTGTGCCTGACTCTGTCTGCTGTGGACCACAGGGCCGTTCCAGATGCTCTCCTTCTGCCTGGACTTTGCTTCTCTGTCCTCTTCATCTTTGGCTCTCGCCTGATACTGCTATGTTAGCATAGAGCAGTGGGTCTCAGCCTTCCTAATGCTGCGACCCTTTCTTTAATGCAGTACCTCACGTGGTGGTGATTCCCCCACCATAAGATTATTGTCATTGCTGCTTCCTAACTGTAATTTTGCTAGTTACCAGCTGTGATGTAAATCTCTGATTTGCAGGATATCTGATATACAACCCCTGTGAAAGGGTCTTTTGCCCTCCCCCAAGGGGTCATGACCTACAGGATGAGAACCACTGACATAGAGGGAAGGCTTTACTGCTATTACTGTGTTAACATCCTTCTTGCATTTTCTCTTGGACCTAGGTAACTTAATTTGTGACATTTTCACACATACATTATTGTACTGTATCTTTGTTTCCATGTTTTTGAGTGTTTTCTTTACAATCTCAAAAGAAGCAAGAGGATAACTTTCTGTTTACTGCTCTACTGTCTAAGCAGATTGACGACTTTGTATATTTGTAAAAACATATGCTTTGTAGAAGTTAATCTTTGTAATCATTTCTTAAGCAAATGATCATGACCTTGGATCTTGAGCTACCAGTGAGAGAGATGCTAAGGGCTCTACTTTCTGGTATTTCGAGCCCCTTTGAAGAGTCCTGTTTGACAAGTATTCCTGAAAGTTTACTTACAGCCCAAGAAGTTACTCTTCATTTCCCTCTTTGTCTGAAAGGGTGAATGTATGTTCTATGGCATCAAGGAAACTTTGTCGTCCTCACTGTTTTATAGCCAGAGATGAAATTGTCACACACTGTCACTGAGAACAAAAAGACATGTACCATTCACTTTAGACTCCTTCTAAAGGTGTTTGTCAGTCTGTCTGTCTCTGCCTGTTGGTTGTTTTATTTTCTGCTTCCTCACATGAACCAGTATCCTTCTCTGTGTAGTAAGAGAGCTGGATTCTGTGATGCGTAACTTTCCTCTTGCCTGACTATAGATTTTACTTATGCATATATTGGGTCTGATATTGAAGATCTGAGTTAAAACAAAACAAAACAAAAAACAAACGTATTTTTATGTCCCCATCTTAGAAAGGCTGTGTGGTTTCTTGGATACACCGGCGTGTGTGTGCTTGTTGTTGTCAATAGGCAAGGAGGGTCCTAAACAGTAGAGTGGAAAACTATCATGCTGACAGACAGCTGAAGTTGGGGTTTTGATCTGTTGCTGAGGTGCTGTGTTCTCAGCATTTGCTTTCCTTCCTTGTGCTGTCAATGGAACCCAAGACCCAATACCTGATAGGTATAATTGTTATACCCTTGAGCCACAGCTTAGTCCTTCTGGTACTTTTTCATGAGACTTTACATAATCTATAAGCACATGGATTCTCTGATACAGCCAGTGGGCTGTGCTTAAGGTTAGCATTTCAGGATTGTCTAATATTGTGTGTCACGGATCTATACAGTGTAGAATTAATGGGCGTGAATCCACATCCCTGTTTCATCTATGGAATCCACGTGATTATGGCAAGGGGGCGTGGTTCTGCCACAAATGACTCTTAAGAAATTAAGGAGAACTTGATGGCATCATTCCAAGTGCCTGGATTTCCCAATGGGACGCACCTATCCTAAACCTTGGCTGTTCCCTTTTAATTTTTAAAAATATGAGACAGTAAGAAGTGTGTTGAAAGCTCAGCACTCTGATGGAGAGTGTGGCAGTGAACTCGACACGTGAAGGCAGACGCAGGATTTGAACCGTGAACTCTGGAGCTATGACACTCTACTGACATATCATCCATGAGAGCTGTTTGAAAGCTGTAGAGCCGGAAGTAAGTTAACTCTTTGTCTGTCTGGTTCTTCCTCACCCAAGACATTACCGTATGTATATTTGGTCCTTCTAGGCTGTCTTCAGAAGGGGCACATCAGAGGGCAGGGCTCCAGTTCTCTTTTGGTCTGTGAAGTTTATGCTGCTTCCCACCACCCCCTGCCTCTGTCTGTAGGTAGAGTGTGTCCAGAAGTCTCTAGTAGGTTCTTCCAGAGCATTCTTAGAGCACAGACAGTTTTTTTTTTTTCTCTTGGTTCTCTGTTTTTATAATTGGAAGCTAAATCTTCTCTGGCAAATCACCAAATGGACACATGGTGGGAAGTTTATGGTGGGAAGTCAAGGATCCTAAGTCTTCATTGACTTACAAGGTCTGGAGGGGGCACCTCACCTAGGAAGTTAACTTGTGACAGATGTTTTCCCGGTTTTTGAGGCTATAATTAGGGATCCAAGTGGATGAAATTCTGTAGCTTTTTAGGAACAGGGGAGCTGAGCATGGCATAGATGTTAATGGCCCTGTGTAACTCGTGCACTCAAGATCTGATGCAGTGGGCAGTTTATGACAGCCGGCCACAATAGAGAGCCAGGAGACAGGATGTCCCCAAGCATAGCCAGTGAGTCTCTAGGAGGTAGCTGGAAGTTGTTCTTGAGCCGTATCTACACAGTAGTGAATCTGAATTAAGTGGTGGTTTGTTGGAGTGGCCAGCCTACAACCTGGCCACTCTCCTCTGCCCTGTGTAGCTGTCACTCCTGGGAGCCAGCTTGGCAGTTGCCTTTGGCTGGAACCTCCATAGCCTGAGGATGGCTTTTGGCCCTTTACCTCCCAACCTTCCTCAGATCTCTCCTTCTATGCTTCTCTCCTCCTCCCACTGTTCAAAAAAAAAAATGAGCAAAAAGAAGCTATGTATGCACACATACATAGATGTATAATGACAGGAGAAAATCCACTAGTGGGCTTGGTGAAATTTTGTGGTATTTCCTTCCATTGTTGTTCTCAGGCTTGACCTACTTATGTATATTTTTATCAGCGAGGTCATGCCGCACATGTTGCTTGCTGGCTTGTCTTTTCCCTTTCAAATGCATTGTGGGACTTATTTTTATGTGCACCGAACCCCAGAGTAGATATGTGGAGTGTGGTAAGACAAACAACGCCGTGGTGATTGGTGGGATGAAAGATTTGGGTGTGGGAATGAAAGGTATTATCCTCTGAGTCTAGATGTTTGAACAGTTGGTAAACAAATGTTAAAGGGGAAATCCAGGGAAAAGTGAGAAGACAGAAGAGAAGCATATTGTAAAAGTGTAGTGTTTTTTTTTTTGTGTGTGTGTGTGTGTGTGTGATGATACTGTGTAGTGTTCATAATGCATGTGTATCATGTTTTCTAATGCAATGTGGCATTGTCATGTGAGTATTGTATCATTTGGCCAGTCCATTATTGGATTTTGGACTTAGATTACTTATGTGTGTGTTTGTGTTTTGAGTAGCTGGGTAGCAGTTGATTTATTTTTGGTTTTATTGTTTGTTTGCCCTCTCCATTGCCATGGCTGTGTTTTTGAGGGACTGGAGCCCTGCGCATGAACTTGGGCAGTCATTCCTACACACCAGGAGGCAAAGCACCTATTGAAATTCTACTTTTAGTTTTTCTCCTGCTTAAATATGAGTGCAGGTGGCACGTTTATTCTGCAGCCGGCCAGCCTATATTAAGCAGGGCAGTGTTTTTAATTAGAGAAACACCTTCCCTGTCAAACATATTTATTCTCTTGGTCTATTTCTTTCACATTATGTACATGTTAGCTGCAGTGGTGCCAGATGCTCGGTGAGGAGGGAGAGTGGGAGGGTGGGAAGGGTGAGCCTGGTCTCGCTTGGGATTGCAGGGCCTCTGCCGGAAGGGCTTTCCTCTCCGTTTCTTCTGTGTCTGCTTACTCAAACAGAGGATTTGGTTGCATCATTTTAAAGCATCCGGAATAGCACATATCTCTTGATTGGCATTTACTTCAAAGGGCAGTTAGGTTGCTTGTGCCCCATTTGTGGTTGGCCCTGGCTTTATGCTCCTGTCCAGCCCACAAGGACCATGGGAGTGTGTTGTTTTTGACTCCTGAGCAGAGTCACAGCATTGAGATCAAGGCAGAGAAAGCATTGAGGCCCCTTTGATCAGACTGTGTTCCTGAATGTAACAGGTACAAATCTGACCTTTGCCCTACCCTATGATCCCCCGAGCTGCCATTACTGAAAGTATATTGGGTGACAATGACTTTGTGTCCTTATGGGGTTCCAGGCAAGTCATCAGAGGTAGAGGGATATCAAGGAACATCCCCAAAGGGGCCCAAAATCAAGAATCAAGTATAGTGTCTGATCACTTACACTGTGTCCCCTGCCCCTCTTAGAGATGGTCCCAGGATTTGAATAGATCATTGTGTGGGTTACTTTTCTCACTGATGTGACAAAATGGCCCACTGCTAAAGCAACTTAAAGAAGACAGGCTTTATTTAGGTTCATCATTTAAGGTCCTGTCCATCATGGCATGGAAGGCCTGGCCATAGGAGTGTGGGGTAATTAGTCACGTCGCATCAGTGCTATGCAGAGGGAAACCAGGTGGTGGTGGCACACACCTTTAATCCTAGCTCTTGGGAGGCAGAGGCGGGTGGATCTCTGAGTTCCAGATCAGCCTGGTTTACAGAGTAATTTCCGAGACAGCCAGGACTACATGGAGAAACCCTGTCTCAGGGCGGGGGTGTGGGTGTGGGTGTGTGTGGGGTAGCAGAGGTAGATGAATGCTGGTGTTCAGCTCATTTTCTCCTTTTATTCAGTCTAAGGCCCCAGTTCATGGGCCATATCAGGCTAGGTCTTCCCACCTCAATAAACCCAATCTAGAAATGCCCTCACAGCAGTGCCCAGATATTTGTCTTCTAGGTGCCTCTAGGAGATCTGTCAGGTTGATCATATTTACTGTCAAAATTACTAAACAGGAGAGAGGACCGTTTGCCCACAAAAATAGAGGCCATCTGAAAGATCCTAGAGGCAATAGGTGCTGCCATAGACTCAGCCGGGGCCTCCTCTGTTTACAACGCTTCATGTTTTCACAGTGGCCATGGTGTTCTTAATTATTTCTGAAACCCAGGCTTTATATATCACTCACAGTCCAGGGCAAAATAATGACCGTCCTCTCATTTGATGAATCCACTCATCAGTGATGGGTGGGTATCGGCGTGTCTGTTCTGCTTTGTGTCAGTATTTACCGATGAAGAAATTGAGGCTTTCAGTGACGATGTGGCTTGTCTAGGATCGCAGCTACCAGTGGCTAAGGTTGTAATGGAGCCAAGGTTTCCCTCCCTCCGAAGTTGACAGTGCTCACACGGTCTGGCATTCTGGAAAAGGAGGGGCTGCCATGAGTCACTCCTTGTAATAGGCTTTGCTTTTTACCTGCCAGCACCAGGTGGGCAGAAAGGATGGTGGTGTTCAGTGGCTTGGGGAGATGATAAAGTGCTTCCCTTGCCAGCATGGGGACCTGAGTTCAGTCCCCAGAACTGTGAAAAAAGCCAGTTACGATGAAATTTCCAGTGCTGGGGAGCTGGAGACAGGGCCTCCCCGGGTTTTGCTGGTCATCCAGCCTAGACTGCTGGGTGCATTCCAAGCCAATGAGACCTTGTTTTAAATGACAAAACCAGGGTGGGCAGTGACTGAAAAATGACACCAGATGTTTTGCTCTGGCCTTCACATGTGTGTGCATAGATACCCACCCACACATGAATGTTCATATGCATGTACTCATTCACGTGCAAACACACACACACACACACACCTCTCTGGTTGAATCACAGGACAGTATATTTGCGCTGGAGAGGAAACTGGAACAGATGTGTGAATACTAAATGGATGGAACAGGGGTCATCATCTTGAAGGCGTCATCTGCATTAGGTGATGCCAGAGTGCAGCCATAGGTGCTCAACAGCAGGGTGAGCCTCCCCAGCTCTGAGAGTAGATACATTTTCTTGCTTTGCGGCACACATATGACATGGGCACCCCTAAAGGAAGCCCTCCTGACCTTTATCTTCTGGAGCCCGGGATTTGTTTCTTGTCATCCACAGGTATTAAACCACATGCAGTGAGGCACACCTCCAGTCAGTTCTCAGCATGAGCAGAAGGTGAGGGAGGGAGGGGATGGAGCATTGCTTAGGAAAAACCATATAAAAATGTTTATTGTGCAAAACAGACATAAATTGTTATATGTGACAAAAATATGGAAAAGTGAGGTGTCATAGGACCAAGTGCCTGTGATTCCATCTGGATTTTCTCATGGTGTGTGCTATAGAGACATCAGGAGCAAAGGGCTGTGCTCGGGGAAATTCATAACATGGACTAAAGCTGTAACTGACATGTGTTGTGTAATTCTCCTGGAAGGGCACATGAAACATCAGTGCGATGTGCTCGGGAACAACAGATGTGCTCCCATGCACCACCTTCCATCTTACTGCATCTTCTGGTGAATGAGGAAGTCATTTCCTCCTGTGCGCCCTCAGCATCCCTCTGATAAGAGATGCTGCAGCGTGGAGTAGGCTCTGGTGGCTTGGAACTGTAAAACTTTGGAAACAAATGTCATGTACCCCCTGAAATCTACAAATGCTGTAACAGCTCAGAGAAAATAACAAATTCTTGCAGTCATCCCTTCTCGTGTATGTAGGGTCCATTTCTTCAGATTCAGCCAACTAGGGATGGAGAGAGTCAGCTTTTCAAAACATTGTGTCTGTAACAACCATGTACAGACCTTTTGTCTAGTCTCCAAATGCTGGAATATAGTAACAATTTGCAGAACATTTATTTTGGCCTAGGTGTAAGTCAGCTAGAGGCGATTTAAGACATAGAAACAGGTACAGAATTTCTGGGCTGTGCTCTGCCCTCTTACATATGGGACTTCAGTGTCTATGGAATTCATGGTGAATGGGCCCTAGAAGCAATACACCATAGATACTGAGGGTACTCTTTCTTCAAAAATAAAAAAAAGTGGGCAATTAATTTACCAAATATATATATCCTAAGATAAGCAATATCTCAAAACCACTCTATCTCAATTATTTGCTTAAAAGTTTTAAAAATTTTAGTGTGTGTGCGTGCGTGCGTGCGTGCGTGTGTGTGTGTGTGTGTGTGTGTGTGTGTGTGTGTGTGGTAGATTTTCACTTCAGGTATCTTTTTCAATTGTTCTCTGCATTATATTTTGAGGCCAGGTCTCCCTGAACCTGGGGTTCTATAATTGGGCTAGACTGGATACCCAGCAAGCCCCAGGGGTCCTCTTGTCTTTGCTCCTCAGATCTGGGGTTACAGGTGTATGCTGTAAGCTTTTTTATATAGATGCTGGGGATCAAACTCAGGTCCCCATGCTTGGGTGGCAAGCACTTCGCCAGCTGAGCCATTTCACCAATTTCCCAGTCTCTTCATGAGAGACAGAGGTAGGGCTGCATGAACTTGGACCTCTGTGGATGGTGTATTCTTCTTCTAGCTGCTGAAGAAGAAAGATTGACACGTTGTCCAGCTCACTGAATCATTCACTAGTTCCTTTGTCCAGTCCCTAAATATTAGAACTGCTTGCCTTGTAGGAACCATGGCACATAGAGGGCATCCAGCAGTGGCGGAACCACTTCCCACCCAAAGGTATTTGTATCCTGGAAGTAGCAGACAATGTCCGATATGTTCTGTGGATAAAGTGGTGTGGAGAAATGGCTCAGGGTGGGGAAATGGAGCATGCATGGGAGACAGTGCTGCTTTCATTTAGGAATATGAGAGAAGCCAGGAAAGGGAGACCTTTGGGGCCATAAAGACTTCAAGGAAAAAGCATTTCAGAAGGAGAGCAGCAAGTGCAAAGGTCCTGTATCCCCCTGAGCCGTACAACCCTCTCATCTGAGATCTGCTTTGGTCAGGAAAACATTACCTGTTGTTCTTTTCGACAACTTTGTCCTGCTACGCTGTTATGAATTGTTGGTATAGACCCACGAGGAGTTACATTTTCTTAAGGAAATGTTTTCTGACATTTGTGATTTCCCTGGACATTCCCAACACAATGTGTATTTTTAAACTCCTGTGCGTATTATGGGAACAGCCTTGTGTAGGCCTGATTAGCTACTTTGCTTAAGTTTTTTTTTTAAAAATCTATCCTATAATCTATCCTTCATAGTTAAGGGGAGCATAAAAGCATCAGAAGCCACCCAGGTTCAACAAGGCCCCCAAATGAAACCGATTTGACTCCGAATTGTCTCTGAAATATTTCTTTTATGCTTTACAGGCTTTCAAAAAAATATCTTCCTTCTGTTGCAAATGAGAGTCTTCAAGTTGCAACCCACTCTGAAGAAAGGCCTGAATAAGGGATGTTGTCAGCCCATGTGCTCTACCGCACTGCTGGAAGGGGGTTTGATGCAGTTGGAAGGGAGGGACTCGTTCGCAACCACACGGGTCTTTACCTGTCATCTCTCTTTCCTTGTGTTGAAGTCAAGGAAAATGGCCACTCAGAGGCTCTCAAGAGAGGTGACATCAAGATGGGGATATACTCTGGAACTTGTAGACATAGAGAATTCTGCCACTGACAGCCAGCCAGATGTCCAAACTCCATCTCCTTATGGATGAAACAGGACCTGAGAATACTCTAATAGGAAATGCCAAAATGCAGATTTATTTGTTTTTTCCCCCTCCTTATTTTTGTGCTATTTATGATCTGCCAGCAGGAATATTTCATGACATCAAAACCATGGCTGGGAAATCAAAGATGGATACATATATCCACACATTCTCACGGACACACACACGTGCATGTGCACACACACACACACACACACACACACACACAATCATTCTGTATCTTCCAACCCCTGATACATACATGGCTTTTCCAAAGGGAGTATTGTATGTTGTTTAGTCTTGAAACTTCTTTTAAAGATAGGATGTCATTTACAATCCTCAGCCATATGTTTACTTAGACTTAAGAAACATAGGCTAATCTCTTTCTATTTTGAGGAGTAATAAATTGAAAAGATAATTACATAATGTGCTGCATAATGTGACTCTGGCTTGAGCCATATGTGTTTAATTTTAGAAAAACATGCGTGATGACAGGTTATGAAAGGATGGAACTATTTTAGTCTTTTTAAGGATTAGAAGCATGTTTTCCCACCCCCCAAAATAAGTGCCCCCACCAACTCCCCCTAGCTCAGGAAAAACAATCCCAGTATACAAATCCAACAAAATGCACCCTACTGAAAGTAACTTGTTTTTGTGGTGGCCACTGGCAAAGAAAATTCAAGTTAGAGAACATATTACTACTGGGCCCTTGCAAAATTAGATGCAGACTTGAGTGAGCTGGGGCACTGGGTATCATGTTGTTGCTACTGTCCCAGCAGAGGGGGCTGGCTGAGGTGAGCCAGAAGCAGCAAATTCTCCTGGATATCAATGGAGATTCAGCAGGGGATGCTTCTCGATTGAGCATGGCAGCCTGCTGGATGCAAATGTTAAGGTGGGTATACTGCGTCATGCTTTGGTATTTCATGTTGCAATTGTCAGTTGAGCACTTTGGATACCCAGTCACTGAACTTGGTACCCAAGAAGCAGGGTCCTTTCAAACACTGCCTATTAGACTGTAAAGCGAGTGGGAAGCTTGTACACTGACACTCACCTTGAAGTCACATTCAGAACCTGTCAGTTGGCCTGGGACGTGGTTCTAACCCACAGGCAAAACTGTCAAATATATCTGACAGAATAATGCCTTCCTAAGAAGTCTGTGTGTTTATCCCTAGAGCCTGGGAGGAGGGAAGGACACTTGCTTATCCTAACCCTGAGCTTGGGAAGGGGTGACAATGCTGGATTTTGTGAGTGGGTCCAGTGTTTTCATAGAAGTTACAGTGAGTAGCTCGAGAAACAGCTGAAGAGGTGGTAGCATCAGGAGGCCCTAGCCCACTAGGGCTCATTTGAAAGTAGGAGTGGAGCCATGGGCAACTCCTGTCCCCTAGAAGGGATGGATGCAAACTCCTTACAGATAGATTCGTGCGTCTCCGAACTGTAAGAAAGGAAAATGTTGTGTTTATACTGTTAGGCAGAGGACACAAATGCACCAGGGAAGGACCACGTGTCCGCTTTTATATGGAGACCAGAATAGCTGTCACATATGTTTGCACATTGACGTCATGGGGAAGCTTTAAAAATCACTGATGTCCAAGTCCTGGACCCAGAAACTCTGATTTAACTGGTTTGGGTTGCAGCCTGAGTGTGAGAATTGTGTCTGCGCTGCGTGATTCTGGAGCAGGGCAGCCTAGACTGCAGAACACTGGTTCCAGGCCCTCAGCGTTCCCATCACCTACACCTGCCTTCCCTTCTGACAGCCGCTTCCTCCTGCTAGAAACCAGAGGGGAGGACTTTCCCTGAGCTTGCTTTTCCACCTGTGAAGTGGGGAGCCTGTGACTTGCTAGGGAGGCTTGTACAACCTGGAGATACAGGCAGGAGTATGTCTGCACGACAGCCATTCAGCGAGGGGTGGCTGCTGTTTTCGTCTTCAGGTAGAGGACTTGGGTACTCTGATGAAGGAGCTGGCACAGAGGCTAGCCTGCTTCCTTCTCTTGTGCATTTGTCATGTCCCCGTTTGTCTTTGGAGGTGACTTCTGTTACTAGACTCGTTCCACCGTGGAGACAGGAGACTGTCGGAGAAGTTGAGCCATTTGTCCGCACGTTCATTCCCATAGGTAATGGGAGGTATGTCTAGATCTTCACGTGGGCCTCGCTTGGAGACGTGAACCATGCCAGCTGCCCTTTCGTCTGGGGCGCAGACACCCAGGTGTAGTAGATGGGAACTTGGAATTTAGCACAGGGCTGGCTCAGAGGGGCCCTTTGTGGCGTTTCCCAAACCGCTTCAGGTGCCACTCCTGGTGCCCAGAGTGGCATTGCGTACCAGATTCTGTCTCTGCACATGAACTGCATTGCCCCGTTGCCTGCCATCAGGGAAAAGGAGGCTGAAAGCCACAGGAATGATGCTTCTCAACAGTTATAGGCTGGTTGCCTCTGTCTGCCATTTAATCTAATCTCAGGTTCAGTTGATACTATTGATTAGTTTCTTTTCAAAACCCTGTGCAGCCTCTGGGGCTTCTCCATGTGCGGTAAAATGTTATTCTTCTCCTCCATGAGTTGAGAAGAAAAGGTGAAAGTATACAATTAATTTGCCTGCACTTTGCTGAAAATTGTATGCTGGATTTCTGTGAAATGCTGCACAGAACAATATCTCAAGCAAATTATTGTTATTTACCATGACTTTTGCCTGCATATTTAAAGTCAACAATTATGTTTCTTTTTTCTACTTCATGGCCTTTGTACACATTTTTAGAAACCTGGTCAGGTGTCGCTATGAAAATCTGCAGCTTTGGCCTTGATTCTTGGGAAACAAGTTAACAATGTCACAACTAACCACTGAGTCCTGTTTCTGAGTAACCCGCTAATCTGTGACGTCCAGTTGCCCACCACTTACTTGAAGGTGACCATTCCTAGGCCATAAGCTCCACGTTGATTGGTTTCTCTTGCTGTCCTTGGCCTCAGTGTAACTGCAAGCAAATTCTCAGAGTGGATTTGACTGAAGAAATGTTCTCTTTGGGATGTTCTTCTCTTTGTATCCGCTGCTATGGGTCAATAGTTTCTATTGTTTGGGGGATTGCCTCATTGAGAAGGAAAATACTCTTTACTGTAGAGGAGGCGTCCAGGGGATCTGCCTGTCTCTGCTTCCCCAGCTTGTGTGCAGAAATGACCACCCCTCCCATTCGTTTCCCTTTATATGGGTTCTGGAGATCAAACTTAGGTCCTTACGCTTGCTAGGTAACATTCTGCCAACTGGGTCATCCCCTGGCCCCCAGCTCAGTCTGGAATCAGCCCGTGCCTGCTTGTGTTGCTTTTATCTTCTTAGCTACTGAGCAGCTGGCCACATGAAGGCATGAAGTGGGGATCCATGCCATTTTTTGAAAGCATCCCCTCCAGCCTGGAAATCCAGGTAGGGTTTTTGTTATGCTAGGGTTTCCAGCTTATCTCTGTCACTAAGAAGGGCCCTTATCTTTTCATCTTCAGATTGGCAGATATCTATGGGCTCTGCCTTAGGCTGTTTGCATTTCATGAATTGGAAGAGGTTGGTCTTCATTATTCCCCTTCCATATGACTTAGTGTCCTGGTTTAAATAGGAAATGTCTCCTTCCAAAGCCTCGTGTGTCAGAGGTTTGGTCCCCGGTGCCATGCTCACGGCTGGGGCTTTAAGGAAATGCTGACTTAATCAGTGGATGAAATCAAGGATGGATTCATCCTTTGTTGGCATCATTGAGTGATGGTGAGAAGTAGAAAGTTCAGCCTAGTCAGTGTCACTGAGGCTGGGACATTCCCTTGAAGGATGCCTTGTCCCTGGGCCTTTCCTCCTATCTTCCTATTTCCTGATCTTAAGGAAAAAAGTAGTTCCCTCAGGGAAAAACTCCAGCCACCATGATGTTCTTCTTGAGCTCAGGCACAAAGAAATGGAACCAGCCAATCAACCAGACTGAACCCTTAAGATCCATGACAAGACTGTGGCTAAGAGTTTGTAAGAACACAGGCAGCTGAGTGAATGAGTTTGAAACATTTTCAAAATTAGTAGGCAAGAGAACTGAGGACATGTAAAAGCTAAAGTCTAGATACTGGCCAGCCTCTGCCTTCCCCATAGCCTGAAGAAATGGCTGTTAACATTTTGTCCCATTTCCCCCTAAGATAGGTGTATTGAAAAGGAACAAAACATTCCAGCTACAGCTAAGATCCTACATAATTCTGTCTTCTTCCCATTTTACAAAATTACATTCTGCCAAGAATATAGGGGACCCCCTTTCATGCTACTTCTTATATGTTATTTATACAGGCAGCATTTTTAGAGTATTTGTATAATCTCCACATATATAGATAGACTATTGTCTTCTGTGTGCTTCATGCAGTTATTGAGGAACCAGGATTCCAAGAAAGGGTTAGAGCTGAGGGGAGTCAGTCTTGCTCCTGCTGCTCCAGGTCTGTGTACAGGGCAACTGTTGCAATCAGACTAAACTAAGAGCCCATAGAGGACTGCATAGTTAGCTCAGTCCTGATGTGGACATTATATCTCTTGACCAAATAGAGGGGCCTCGGCCTCACTTGTCCGTTGTAGAAAGATTTAGAAAGGGAAGATGACAGAGGGCTAGTCCATCCCCACTGTAGTTCTTTCCCGACTGCCTAGGCTCAGGTCTCCTTCTTTTCCCTAAGCCCTCCTTCCCAGGGACCTGTAGAAGCCTGTGGCACAGTGATCAACACTAACAAATGAAGGTAGAAGGGGAAACAAGACACTCAGAAAGAGTCATGGAAGGATGGGCTGTCTTCAGAGGAAGCGGACTTTGTGTTCCTCATCCTGAGGCCTGCCTAGCAACCCTGTCTCTGTTTAGTCCTGACACCCTCAACTTAACCCAGACAGCTTTCTGGGTCAGTGTGAGCAATGCCATCCGTACTAACTGGATGGCATGTACCCTCCATGGCAACTCCCTTCTTCCCTGTGGCACATCATTAGAGCATGCTAGAAGGCACTCTAAGCTGCAAGTAGGTAATGGGGCCTGCTTTCTGTCTGTGTTCAGGAACCCTTTTGAACTTTCGAACTGCTAGTACCCAGGGGACAGTGTGCAGGGGAGTTGATAAATGTAGTGTTGAAGTGAGTACATTCCCTCTCGTATGTAACGGGAGACATGCGACTCCAGATAAGCGTCTCCTAAAAAACTGAAATTGTAAATGTCCAAGTTGTTTGAGTGGTGGTGGGGAAGTTCAGAACATAAGGTCTCATTCTTTGATGGGAGACAGACCCACTCCCTGAAAAGCCAGCTGCAAGCTTGTAGAGAAATTCGGCTGAAGATTTTGGTGTTTAGGAAATTATTGAAAAGGAGTCATTTATTACTGTGATTTTATGTGCTGCTTTTGTTTGTAATAACTACTTTTCCTGTGTGCTTATGTATGTGCGCATTCATGAGTATCCAGGTGCATGTGTTTAGCAGGGGTGTGAAGCCAGAAGACAACGTCCAGGGTCCTTGCTCCAGCACCATCCCCTGCCCCCTTTTTGAGGTAGGGTGTCTCACTAGTATAGAACTCTCAAAGTAGGCTGTGATGGCTGGCTGCAAGCTCCAGGATGCTGTCTCTCTCCCCTAAATTTTCTCCTCTCACTAGAGTTATAAATGCATGCCTCTGTAGCCCCTCCCCTTCCATTACATTGGTTTATTTATGTGTGTAGGCACACACGTGCCATTGTGTACATGTGGAGGTCACAGGATAGCTTTTAGGAGTCATTTCTCTCCTACCATGTTCCAGGTATCGGACTCAGGTTGTTATAAACTCCACTGCTATTTCAAAGAGTCAGCTACTTTTACTTCCCAGATACCTGTTGAAAAATCTGAAGTTCTGTATTGAGATTAAAGTAAACATGAAACAATAATTATACACAAATTAATCAAAGAAATGTGCGCCTTGTAAACATCTAGTCCAATTAACCACCTGCGTTTTAGATGAAGTTCACAAATAATTTGAACTTCTTTCATTACCTGGATCAGCCAAGTAATGCTATTATTTCATTACTGGTGATAAAGGTATAATATTTCAGTATTTACAAATTAAAAAAAAAGAATTCAGTCTTCAAATTGTCAAGGATAACCTGCAATGCCATTTTAGGGAAAATATGAAGATGTACATACATTCGAAAAGCTTAGCTACCTGGAGATTGTGGTCATAATTATTAACCTCACCTCAGGTATATTTGCTATCAAAGTTTCCACTTTCATCTTTCTATGTACATTGTGTGCATACATGTATATGAGTGTACAAATATATGCGCATGTGTGTGCATGTACGTGTTCATGTGGAGGCCAAAATTAGATGTACGATGTTTCCCTCAATTAGTCTAGGCTTCATTTATGAGGCAGGTCTCACTAAACCTGGAACTCTGACTTGGCTAGACCTGATGGGCAATGAGCCTCAGGGGTCTTCTTGTCTCTTCTCAGTCCTGGGGTTACATATCTGTACTTCTGTGCCCAGTGTTTTCATGGGTCCTGGGTCTCCAAACTCAGGTTCTCACGCTTGCATGGTAAGCAATTGACTGACTGAGCCATCTCTGCAGCCCCCACCTTCAATGTTTTGGTCACTGTGTTTACTTCTTTATTGCCTTTGGATTAGAAGGTTGATATGGAGCCTCAGTGGCATTTTCAAGGTATATATCCCAGTAACAAATGCAAAACATTTTCAGTGAGTTGCAGAGTCACTGGTAGAGTGTTGTGTAGAGATTGCACAGCAGTGGAGGTTCCTAGGATGTGGGAGTTAGTGTTTGCTAAATGATGTTCCTTATGAAACAATTTGACCTTGTCATACTTAAGAGGAAAAAGGGGAGAAAAGAAGGAAGATGGGAAAAAACTCCTCATGGAAGCTGCAGTGTGACATAGTGAGTCATGAAGTAAACCCCTTTAGCCATACATCTTTACATGCAGGCATTCATTGAAAAGAATCATTGGTTTGGTTCAAGGCCTCCTGTCTCTGCTACACTATTGACTGGATGCTGGGCCCTCACTGGGACTCTCCCTGGACATTCCGTTGTTGCTCTGTGTTGTGGAGACCCTACATCCCTGGGTCTATAGGGCTGCCCTCCCGTCCCCACCCCATTCTAGCAGATCACAGATGAGGTGAATGTTGGGGTGGGCCAACAATCAACACTTAACCCTGGTTCTGGGCTGGGTAGTTGCAGGGTTGGTCAGCCAACCAGCTCTCTCCTGTCCTCACCACCAGGGTAAGCTCTCCAGCATTGCCCTGGCTAGTTCACACCTTGCAGCAATGAGCAAGGGACAGGGTCAGTTCTCCTGCTTTCACATCCTCAGGGTCAGTTCTCGGACACCTACACCTTCAGGGCCAGCTCTACTGTGTTGCTCAGGTGAGGTATAGTGGCCACTCTCCCAAGTGCTGCAGCTGGTGAAGGTCAGGGATAGCTCTCCTGCTCTTATAACCTTAGGGCCAGCTCTCTCACATGCCTCAGGCATTGATGGGCGTGGGTGGAGGGCATCTCTGCCAACAGCGTTGCCTCTATTGTGCTTCCCAGGTGAGGTGCAGGGCCTGCTCTCCAGAGTGTTGCAGCTGGTGGGGGACAGGGACAGCTCTCCCACTCTTATGAGTTCAGGGCCAGCTCTCCCACCTGCCTCAGGTGTTGTTGGGAGTGGGCATCCCTCCCCAGGCCATGCCACTACATGACAGATGAGTGATGGGAACAGCTATTCCATGCCCACAACTTTGAGGCTGGCTCACCCACACCTCCACCGACAGGGACAACTCTACTGTGCTGTTCAGGGGAGGTCAGGGTCCACTTTCCTGAGTGCTGCAGCTGGTACCGAGACAAGTTCTAAATTCCCCACACCCCATCTATCAGTGCTTCTGTCTGGGGGGCACTGTTAAGCTATGGTCTTCACAACAGTAGGCATTTGCATTTTATGAATTGGGGGGAGATGAGCAGGTTCTCAGGTCTTTTAGAACACGTAAATAGTTCCTCCATGGTCCTGCTTAGATTTCTTATTTGTAATCTGTATGGAATCAGTGGGTTTGGGGGGGATAAAAGATCCTCCCAGGCCCTCATCGTATAAAACAGTGGTCATGTCTGTGACATACCATACACATGTATTGTTGACCCATTTTCTCACTCCTTGAGAACAGGCTCATTTCTTGACTATGTTTTCATCACCCGTTGGGATCCCCTCCAAGAACATACTAAGTTGATTCCTTTAGTCATGTTGTCTGTGCCTGTCTGTGTATTCTGAGGCACACATGCATACACACATATGTGATCTACATGGGGTCCTGCACATGCATGCTCCCGTGTGCATGTATGCATGCATTATGGCTGTTAAATTTCCCGAACCCAAATAACTCAAGTTTCCTTTCCTCACACAAAAAGTCATTCATCCAACAGTTCAAAAATAAATATTATAATCAGCGAGGCATCACAAATAACTTTTATGTCTAAATCAAGCTATTAAATGCTTTTTTATTTTTAAGTAGATAGGAGAATAAAATAGCTGTATAGTTCATAAAGTGGTATGCCATTACTGCCTGCTGTGCCCAAGAATTACGCCCGCTTTTTACACTCAGGAAGTAAAAGCGGATTAGAACTGTGATCAATGTATTATCCTATATTTCTCATTGTGCTTTGTATTTCTTTTTTGAGCACCTTTGTAGACTAAATGGCTACTAATGACATAATTACACTTGTTTGTCACCTCCATAATGCATGATTTCCTATCTCATCATGAAGATGTAAGTTAGATAAAGGAGGAGTTTTGGCAGGAAGACAAAGTGCCGTGATTTATTCGAGGCCAGATGTGGTTGTTAAAAGCTTTTCCACAGAAGGCTCCATTGACTGACGTGAAATGGGAGCGGAATGGCTCTGCGAGCCCAGCCCATGGCTCTCGGTGTGAGTGACATCGCTGCTCCAGGAACCAGGGCAAATGAGCCACCATTTATTGTGTGCAGATTGTGCGTTGGAATTTAGACAGTGAGAAAGGTTCACATGAGCGTATACCAGCAAAGTAGGTGTTTAAGGGAAACTAACGAGACAGAAGTGCTGATGAGATTTTCGATTTGTGTCTTGCTTCATATCAAGAACTGAAATATCTTATGTTTCTGTCAAGTTTCAAAGAGGGAAAATTCCCACACTGTTTGGAAAAAAAAAAAAAAGAAAAGAAAGCAAAAGAAAGATGAGAGAGGTTAATATGAGAATTGAGAGCAATCAGAAGGAATGGAGACAAGATACCACTTAAGCACTGTTGACATGCGTATTGCACGCAGGCTTGATATATATGCAGTCAGATTAGATGGATGCTTCCGACGAGAGAGGCCCCATTTCTGGTTTTAGTATATTTGCACACACAAAGCTCTGTTAAAATAGTGCTAAGACTCTGGAGTGATAGGAGCTATGAAAGATTTGGAAAGTGTTTTTTAGCTTTTGGAGGAGGAGACAAGACAGTGAAAAATGTTCATGTGTCAAAGCCAATCTGTGATCAGAAGGGCGTGGCCTCTACTTTTCTTTTTCCCCTTCCTTATTCCCTTCCCTTTCCCCCTCCTCTCCCCTCCTTTTCTCTGCCCTTTTCTCCCCTAATTTTCCTCTCCCTGTCCCTTCCTCATCACTGCCTCACTACTGTGGAGGGAAGTTCTACTAGGTACGTGGACGTCTGCATGTGGAACTGATATAGGGCCTCTCTTACCTCTTCCTGGTTAGACAGAAAGTTTTTTGAAATAGTATTCGTTGAAGATATCAAAACAGGATATTTTCAGTGAGTTTTGAGACCAGTGAGGCTATTGATGGCATGTACCAAGTCCTGTGACTTCATTTATCCTCTCTGCTGAAAATTGAGTATCTTCCCATGTTTGCCCTCATGGTGCTGTAGCATCAGCAGCATGTGCAGGGTACCATCCTGATCATGTATATATATTAATGGTACTTGTTTGTTTCTCCCTTCCTGTGTCTGGTACATGTGTTTCAGACAGGAGGAATCATTTCCCTAAGACCCGTCACATCATCTGCCATATTGAGCTATTTGAAAAGTGCATGTTAGCCTGGCCTGTTGCCACAGATCTATAATTCTCACTACTTTGAAAGCTGAGGCAGGAGGACCTCAAGTTCAAGGCCTATCTAGCCTACAAGTGAGTTCAAGGTCAGCTGGGCAATTTAGTTAGATATTCTCTGAGAATATACAAAAAGAAGGTGAGGATGTCACTCACTGGTGGAGTGGTTGTCTGACGTGTCCAGGACCCTAGATTGAGTCCCAGGACAGGAACAAAAAGAACATGTCGGATGTATCAAAAGAGCCACATTGTTCAGTACCCTGATTTGGGTCCCCTTGTAGAGCACAGGCAAACCCATTCATGTTCACCTTTTCAGACAGGCTGGAGAGGTGGCTCTGTCAGTAGAGGATCTGCCCCATAAGCATGGATATTTAAGTCTGGATCCTCATTATCTGTGTGCAAAAGCAGGGATAGTTTCTCACATTTCTCACCTAATCACCATAACTAGCTCCATGGCTGCTAGTGGTAGATAATTAGATCACCAAAGCACTCTGGCCAGCTAGTCTAGTCAGTTGGTGAGGGTTGGTATCTTAGTGTCTTCTCTATTGCTGAGACAAGACACCATTGCCATGGTAACTTACAGAACAAAGCATTTAATGGGGGCTTATGGTTTCAGAGGGTGAGTCTCTGACCATCATGACAGGGAACATGGTAGCAGGCAGGCAGGATGATGCTGGAGCAGTATCAGAGACTTTATATCCTGAGACAAAACTTACCATTAGTTAGTTAGTTAGGTAGGTAGGTAGGTAGGTAGGTAGGTAGAGAGAAAGAGAGAGAGAGAGAGAGAGAGAGAGAGAGAGAGAGAGAGAGAGAGAACACTGAGAATGGTGTGAATCTTTTGAAACCTCAAAGCCTTCCCCCAGTGACACACCTCCCCCCAAAAGGCCATACCTCTTAATCTTCCCCAAAGAGTTCCAACCGGGACCAAGCATTAAAATATATGAATGTATAGGCATCATTCTCATTCAAACCACCACAGCTGGGTTCTGTGAGGGACACTGTCTCAAAAAGATGAAATGGAAAAGAAATGGGGAAGACATTCAACACAGCCACCACAGGTGCACACGGGCGCACACACACACAATAGGCAAATACACCTATAAATCTTTGCCCGGTCATGCGCACATGTCCATGTAGTGGATGGACATTTGAAGTTGGGAGCCTTCAAGTCTAGTTACATCTGGTCCATTTCAAAGGGACTTGGGCCTTGCAGACACTCACCATGCACTTCCATGGGCTACCATGTGATGGCCTGGCTCCAAGCTGAGTTAAAAGTTCCTGCCCCTCCTCAGGCTGTGTCTTCCATTTAGAAATGGATTCTTGATGACTCCTGCATTGAATTCTCTCAAGTGATGAATAAAAGTGAGACACAGAGAGTGCACAGTTTCATAGACAGAAAATACTTAGATTCTGGCCTGCTTCATGGATGGAAAAATCTGCCCCATTTCCCCAGACTGTGCCTCGAAGGGAATCATCCCAGGCATGATGTCAGTGTCCATGTTGATGTTCTTAACAATTTTCATCAAGGTGCCTCAATCTTCATTCTTCCCTAGGTCTTATCAATTATGGAGCTGATCCGACCCCATCATATCATGTAAAAAAATTTCAGTGACTCATGTTATTTCCCTTCCCATAATGAGGGTTACAGAAGATATTTGCCTCAGGTCTGATGCTTCTTGACTGTGGCTCCTAAAAGCTGTATTTCATGCTTGGTAGTAACCCTCTCCTCCTGGGATACAAGTGCATGAGTGAACCCTTTGGGTTTGACTCAGATTTACTGAACCATGACCAGACGCTACCACTGGGCAAGCTGGCTCTCCTTCCTGAACTCAGTTTCTCTTTACAAAGTGGGTGAGATAATGGTATGTTCACATCTTCATCTTGAGAATGGGAATTGAAAAGGCAGTGTAGAAATGACTGCTTAGGAGCCTGGCTGCGGGCTAAGTATTCATCCACTGCAAAGTATTGTTGCATTTGTCCTGTAACAGGGTTCATAGTACCCTAGATTCTAGATCTTCATTCACTAATGCTTGTCCCTCCTCTTCAATGAAGCCCTAGCTAACCCCCATCCCCTAGGCTTCCTCCTTGATGTTGGTTAATTAATAAGTAGGAAAAAGACTTGCATAAATAAAGCCTGCATTATGCAACCCTTTTCTGGTTCCCAGTGATTCAAAGAATGCTTCTTCCTCAATATATCATTAAAGGAACCAACTTCTTTTCGGCAGAACATTTAGAACCCATTTTAATTCAGCCTAGTCATTCATAAGTAAAGCTCTCCCCTCCTCACTCATGCAGGAAATTGCAAAACATTGACCATATGAAAGGATTCCATGTTTCTGGGGAGGAAGGATGTATTGTTGGAGACCAGTATGATGTGGGATATGATTCATTTGTCCATGTAGCAATCAGTTGTGGGAGACTTTGAGCTAGCCAGGGCTGTAAGTTCTGGAAATACAACTGTTAATAAGACCGCCAAGAACTGTGTTCTTTTTTTTTTTTAATTTATTTATTTTTATTTTATATGCATTAGTATTCTGCCTGCATGTATGTCTGTGTGAGGCTGTCATGTTCCCTGGAACTGGAGTTACAGACAGTTGCGAGCTGCCATGTGGGTGCTGGGAATTGAACTCAGGTCCTGTGGAAGAGCAGTCAGTGCTCTTAACTGCTGAGCCATCTCTCCAGCCCAAGAACTGTGTTCTTGTATGAGACACCCTTGAAGCCTTGAATGAAGAACAGTGTCCCAGGGAAGTGTCCTGCAGAGGAATGCACAGAATGATGGAGGGAGAATGTTTCTTAGTCTAGTTCGACTTCTCGGAGGAGATGCTATTTAAGCGGAGGTTATCAGTAAGGTAAGAAGGTGGCAGCCAGGAGAAGCCAGACATTGTGAATAACTAGGGCTCAGATAAGGGGTGACCTGGTCTTGGTAGACTTGAGGGGCAGAAAGCAGGCGGGTGTGGCTGGCCTGGAGTAGTGAGGTGGAGTGGGAAAAGGGTGGGGTAGCAGTGTTGCTTGGAGCCTGTTCTTATAGATTCTGCAAGTCAGGTCATGTGGTTATTGAAGTTTTATTGTTCTAGCTATGTTCAAACTAAGAGGAAATGAAGAATCTTTTCTGTCATTAAGTGATTGAGTCAATCAGGCTCCTTGTATTAAGTGCAGTGGGAGGTAATAGAGGCAATGACCTCTATTATCAAGGTCACTTTTTAAATTACAAACAGACTAATGAAAGGAGCAATAAAATTTGAGTCCCCAAAACAAATCCTAAAGTGTCTGGGACAAGCTGTTGGGTTCCTTCAATTAGCTGTTTAACCTGGGAGACTTGTGTTGCCTTAAGCTCAGGGTTGGTGACTTGGTCACTTTTCTAGTTCTGTGAAGAAACACCATGACCAAGGCAACTCTTATTTTTTTTTTTTTAAAGATTTATTTATTTATTATGTATACAGGAGAGGGTGCCAGATCTCATTACAGATGGTTGTGAGCCACCATGTGGGTGCTGGGAATTGAACTCATGACCTCTGGAAGAGCAGTCAGTGCTCTTAACCTCTGAGCCATCTCTCCAGCCCCTCTTTTTTTTTTAAAAGTTTTTTATTTTTAATTGGGGGCTTACTTATAGTTTTAGAGGTCAGTCCATTATCACGGCAGGGAGCATGATGGCAGACAGGCGGACATGGCTCTGGAGAAGTAGCTGAGAGTTTTATATCTTATTCTGTAGATTGAGAGATAGACTAATACCAGCCCCACTTAGGCTTTTGAAACCTCAGCGCCCACCCCCAGTGATGCCCTTCTTCCAACAAGGCCACACCTCCTAGTCCTTCTCAAGTTGTGCCACTCCCTGATGCCTGTACATTCAAATATCTGAGCCTATAAGGGGCATTCTTATTCATACCATCACAGTTGGACTAACAGAGCATGTAGCTATCCATCAATCAATGCAAAGTCATATGCTAATACAGAGAAGTCAGAATCAATATTTTTTTAATCATTCTACCTATTCAAATACCCAATGTGTCTTTATTACCTGGTTTTATATGGTGTTTAGAGAAACATAGTAAAGAAATTGAAGATGAATATGACTACCTCATTCCCAGAGGTTTCCAGAAGCTAGTCTACTCCCCCTCCCCCTAGAATACCTGCTTGCCTCTCTTGACTAAGACCTGGGGTGTTCGAATTCCTAATCCAGGTCTTTGACTCTGCGTGGATGGACTGGAGATGAACTAAGAGAAAGCTTAAGAAGGTGGCTCACTATTACGGTTTCAAACTGTCTCAAGAGTCTCATTGTTCTTATAAAACAAACAAACAAACAAACTTAACCTCCAAAAATAACCACTGCTTTACATGCTATTCTTTGAGAACTGCTAACTTGTGGAGATATTTGTGCCACACAATTGGTAATTTCGTTGATTTTAGAGATTTGTTTATTAATGTGGGTGGGGGCTCTGCCAACATGTATGCAGGGGTCCTCTGAGGACAGAGGTGTTCAATTTCCTTGGAGCTGGAGCTGTGCATTTGTGAGCTGTCTGACGTGGGCTCTGGAAACTGAACTCAGGTCCTCTGCAAGCACAGCAGGTCATCCGTGCAGCCCCTCAGTGGTGTTTTTTGATACCTGGGTAGCCTTTTGTATGCTCTTACTTCCCAGAGACCCTTGCCCTGGCCAACAAAAGAATCACATGGGGTTCCTGAGATCCTGGGTCCAGTTCTCTAAGATTGGTTTTCAGGAATTATGTAATGGCCCTAGCGAATCTGAATTTCAGAATCTTGACCCTTCTTTGATTTCTTCAGTAGCCTTTGTAGAGACTGTCTCGGAATACTGGAAGACTATTGTTAAATTTTAGACACTTTTGCATTCTGCTTAGAAATCAATTTTTTTTTTTTAGTTTTATTGTTTCATTTACTAGCAATGGTGTTAATTATTTTAAATATGACCCTGGAAATGGGCTATGTCAGCTTGAAAAGACTATTTTTAACAGGATTTGGTTTTAAAGGCAGGTTTTATAGACATTATAGTAATGCCATTGTTATCTAATTAGCATCTACTACGTGAAGGTATGTGATATTACAGAGGCAAGTATACATAAAATTATAAATTGTCACATTTTATGAGTTTTTTATCATGAGTTTTATACAGTCATCATTACTTAACAGTATGAAATGTGGCCTTAGACATTACATCATGTGTAGAGCAGGAGACAGGAAAAAACTCAGGATCCATTTTTGATTAGAATAAGGTTTTTAGTGAGGCCCTTCTGCATCTGTGTCATGAGTGAGAGTCACGGCTTCACATCAGACCTACGACCTGGGATGATGATGTTTCAACTTCAAGGGGTTTTCAGGATTTAAATTGTGAACCTAATTCTCAGGTTTCAGAATGAATCACATTCAAATCCACTTTTATGCTTTATAATTAAATAAGAAAATACTGCTTATACCTACATTTTTACTATTCTTGGACATATTATAATTATTTCTTTTAATTTCACCAATAAAATAGCCCATTTCTTCATTAGTAAATTACAAGGCTATCTCAATAAAAAAAAATTAGTTTGAATGTGGCTTGCTATCTCAAACAGTCATTTTCGTTTGGATTTTTCCCCCACTTTCATTAGTTCTCTTTGTGAAATGTGAGGATACTTTCTAGGTAAATTAATCCCTTCCAAGCTGTAAAATAACTTCCTTTTTGGAAAGAGTTATTAGAGTCTTATTCTTTATAATCTTAAATACCACTTATGTTGGGGTGAACAATACATGAAAAAATTACACTAGTTAAAAAAAAAGAATGATTGCGACCCTAGGCGAAGAGCACTGCAATTACACGTCTGTGGAAAAGTGAGCTTTCTATTGGGAAATGGGTGGCATCGATGCCCACGGAATATTCAGAGTTCAAGTATTTTTTTTAATTTTTTTTTTTTTTGTAAATTAGGTTGTTCCTAGTTAAACAGGTGGCCTCAGAGGCTGGTTTCACTGTTGTTTTAATCATAGTTTAGTTACCATGGAGAAATATGCAAGTTAGCATTTACACACAGAAGTGAAATTTATGCTGCATAGATAATAGCCTAAATTTAGCTCAACTTAAGTTTACCACTTCCTTTAAAAAAACAACAACAATAATAATAATAATAATAATAATAAATCACAAATGTCCATGAACAAGTTAATTTCTTTAAATACCATTATATTTTTAGAGAATTTCTCAGCTGCAGAATTGCTGTAAACTCTACTGATGTGTTGTCTCCCAGAGACGAGCGTCATCTACAGTCCCACATCTGATTGACATTAAGGATGTCACCCTTAGGTGCAAGAAAAGACTTATTTGGAGCAGCTATATGGTAGGAAAGTTAGGTCCGGACACATTTTTGTATCTAGGTATCTTTTGTAAGGGACTGTTAT